>JABJVR010000528.1:0-20968 GCA_025773905.1 Chitala chitala | reverse complement strand
ATATATAAACACAATGAACAGAATCATACTCATAGACCTTAAAATTGATAGAAAACCTTTTGGAAAGAGCACTATCATATGGTTAAATGGGAGAAAAGTTCTAAATACAAAACATAATAAACACATATATGACACATATTCCAGTTTCATCAGAAGAAGGAACTTGCACATTCAAAAAACTCCAAAAAACATACAAACCCAAAATCAAAGTACACTCTTCACAAGCCCACACACACACACACACACGCACACACAAACCCAGCACCAAGCCACACTCACCGTTCCTGATGACCACCTTGATGAGCCGTACCGCTCCACACCTGGCTTTGGCTAGGAACTCCCTCAGCTCCGCAGTTGCTACGAGAACCAGAAACATGGTGGGGTCAGTCGATACCCCCCACAACACAGGTACAGCCCTCTGGGATAAGATAGGGAACTTCAGCTCTCGTGAGAGAGAAACACAGGCAACAGATGTACAGGCAGGTCTGGATGCTGCTAAAGTGTGTACTGTGTTGAGTGGGAGAGAGGCAGACTCGGGCAATGTGGTAACTAGGACGGGAACATGTGATCTGGGAGAGAGAACCTGATCCCCCCACACCCAAATTTAGCCAGCAAGTGCTCTTGATGCTGTCTAGGGTGGGGGTTGGGCCAGTTAAATTTGAAGGGCTTATTGCCCCTGTCCTGAATGGCCCCGTTTCTCAATCCTGTACCCATAAGTCATACTAGAATTTGTTGTGACCAACACACATGTGATTCTCCTACTGACTTGACTGCTGCTCTAGATCTGATATCCCTTAATCAAAAACAATGTGATTGATATTATCCTAATACAACAAATCTAAAAGCTTATGTTAGGAATTTAAGAACATATTCGTACACAATGATATTCTGCTTTCGGTAGTTACAAGGTACACAACAATTGATAAAAAAATCTTTTAATAACAGTTTAATGAACTTGATATTCGCACTCTGCTTCTATTTTAAACATGGCAAACATACAGTTGTTTCAGCTGACTGAAAGCTGGATTAAAAGTATTGCAAGGCTACACAGCATGTGCTAAAGCTGCTGAGTGAATCCACCAACAGAGACCAGAGCTGTCTCTGGGTCTTCATCGGTTTTTCCACTTTAATATTTGCTCTTTAAGTCCACACGCTGATGTACACTGCTTGGAAGTTTGACTGTAAACAAAGTAACGAAATGCAAAAATACTGTATAACTGTCAGGGAACGCACTGCAGCGGTGACACCGCAAAAAGACGTCTGCCTCCTGCCTCCATGGAGATGTGGCTCCAAAGGCTCACAGGGCTCCGCTGGCAGGTAAACTTTGGTAATGGAACCCAACGAAAGCATGAATGATTGAAGCACAGGGAGAACGGGCATCAGAGGCTGGACAGGCAGCAGGCAGCATGGCCTCACTTCCTCTAACCAGCTCCCATTACAGCTCAGCTCACACGGAGGGAGTCAGGTTTGCATGTGCAGACGCACACAGATGCACATTCTTTCTTACACGTACAAACACACAAACTGCGATGCACCTGCCGCCACACACAAACTACTTAGACATACAAGTGTGTACACTAAGTAAGTTATATAAAATGAGGCTCCTCAGCAGTGAAACTACTGAAGCATCAAAGGGTCTGTGGTTTCTTATTAAACTTTTACTGTTTTTTAAGTACATATAATAGCCCCGAATCAATTGCACAAATTACCGCTCTACCCAGCCACCCTGGAGGACAGTCTGACTCTCTAATAACTTTCTGTCCCTGTATTGAGATGAAGTACATGAAATAAGAGCATCTGATGTTCTGTATTAATCCATTTACAAATTCCTTCATTCCTCAATTGACATTTTCACAAAAAAAGTGCAGAATTTCAAATTGAAACATCAGTTAAACTGCATTTAAAAATTAATAATAATAATAATAATAATAATAATAATAATAATAATAATTACCAGGGTTCTACAGCAGGTCGTTGCCATGGACCTGAACCAGCAACGTTGTGTCCCTTGCTAATAACTGTCCTGGTACAGCCTGTCCTGCCTACCAACAAAACACGGTGTTTACACAAATCAGCATAACTCTGATGACGATAAACGCATTTGTGCCATTTACATTACATTATTGCATAAATGAATATATATTATGCATTAAAAATATTGTTTTTGGTGTTGATCCTCATTTAACCAACCCAGCCAATACACAGTTGATAGCAGGGGGACATGATGGATCTTACTTGCCCATGAAACCGTTACCGATACAGGACAGCTATAGTTTAATGTGCTGTAAGACCGAAGTTCGAGTTCATATCCCCTTCTCTGCTGCTATGACAATACATTTAACTTCATCAGCTTGAGCAAAAGCAATAGACACCATACACAGAGAAACAATTTCATTATATACAGAATGGGTCTCACAAACAAATAAAAAATAAATACAAACTTACCAAGTTTCTCGAGTCATGGAATGAGAAAAGCAATATTACAATACCGCATAAACGTTTTATAGAGTCGTAGTTTTCACTGAGATCCGTTTTGACATAACCTACTTCTTTTTTGTAGTTCTAAATTTCAGCTAATTAAACGTTATCGTGTTACCAAAATGTGGACTGGTACAGCGAGCTACTCTGATGTTTATACTACATTTTGCAAAGCTCGTTCGTGCCAGTTTCAGCAGCCCTGTCGCGCATTTCATGCACTTTGTACGCTTTTCTCGCATTGTATCCGCGCACAGGTGACGTCCATCAGAAAGAAAAACCGCTTTCCGTGAATGAGACGTTTCCTACAGATTCCGCAACCTGCTGTTTTTACGGACGTGCAATTTCTGTGTTGTCTACCACATTAGTTGTGAACTGCAAAGGAGACTTGCAGATCCAGCAACAAAAGCAGCAGTCTGTTCTGTCATTTGCTCAGTTCTGGCATCTGAACACCAGTATGAATTACACTGAACTAGCTTCAAAACTACTGTTATCATAACTGCGTTTAAGACACACATACCTAATATACCTACAGTTAATACTCATATGTTGAAAAGCGTGCTTTATTCACACTTCAAACGAACCATTGCGATGCACCTTACCATGAATTCCTGTCTGATGTGACATCTCACTGAAAGCTTCAGATTATCTCACAGTTCAGTTTCTGATCACTCGCTTTTGCTGTTTATGTTTCCTTGACAGATTCTTGTCCTTCCCCAGTCTCCCTCAATCAGCTGCTTGGTACCCGCTTCTCCTCCGCACGACAGGTAGGAAAGGACCCAGAGCAGATCCACTTCCTGGTTTGTGACATCATAGCTTTCGGGAATGAGTTTGGGGATCCCTGATGCGTTTCAAAGAGTGTAATTCGATGATCGTAACAGTGACAGAACTGTAATAAAGTCAGGGTCAGTGGTCACGCAGAGCAGAGGTCTGCTTCGAGGACGGTTTTCTTGCTTTAGTAATTTACAAAAAGCGTTCCAAATAATTTGTTGCCATGACTAAAATAAATAAATAATTCTACCATGTTAATAACATAATTAATCTTTATCAAAATCATGTTGCATTATTTCATTCCATTTAGTGAAAGTATGCACAGAAATATACTTTTTGCCTGAGTAAAATAAGTTGTGTGTCATAGACTTTGGATTATCCTGAGATGCTAAAATGTATTTTCTTTTATATTGTATTCTTTAATACAATATCAGTGTCCATGTCTCACAATGCTGTACTGACCTGACCTCAGGGTCCTGATCCTACTGTAGGTGTTAAGCATCAGGTTGACAGATGCTGTTCTTTTCAACAGTATCTGATTTGTGATACAGATAAGGTATCTATTAGTAATATCTTCCTTGTTAAGTCTTGTTTTTGACTGATATCTTCAATTTAGTTATATTCATTATAGTTATTAATTGGTAATGACTATTAAAATCACTCTTCTAAAGTTTTTAGATTCAGTATTACAGTGTTAGTTGGAAATCTTGCTGGACAAACCACAAGATTTTAATAAAGGACACACAGGCAACACTGGGCACAATTATGGTAAAACTTGCATTTGTTTAGTGTGTCTTCATAGAAAGGCAAAACCATATCCATGCTTATAAACCATTGCTGTCTGAGCAGTGGTAAAGGCAAGGTTGACACCCTATCACACAAAGCATGAACTGGATCCGCTTTGTATTCAGCTGCAGTTGTGGGTTCAAATTTTAAGCCACTGGGCACCTGAAAGCGGACACCTCGTAGATGGGACCGATCCCCGTACATTTCATCACATCAAAAGGGCTTTGGTTTGACGGTTGAACTGCATGTAAAAAGAAAAGATATAAAACACAATTACATCTTTCTAAACTCACCAGCTGTGTCACATCCCAAATCATGTGTTTTAAAACACGTCCCTAAAATCTGACACTGAAATTTCCTTAATTTCTGAAGGCAGTTCTGTCACACTCAGTGTTAATGGAACCTGTAATGATGGGCTGTTATGTCTGCCTATATGTCTATCTGGTACATTTAGATAGTGTGTGTGTGTGTGTGTGTGTGTGTGTGTGTAGCATCGGTGCTTAAAGTTCTTCATTTGTGTGTGTGAAGTGTTGTGTTTGTGTGAGAGGTTCTGCTGAATAATAAATACTGCCTGGGCTTGTGTACACACTGGTTAGTGAATTATAGATAACTGTCACAGGTAAACTCACAGTAGGTTGCGGTATGGATAAATGATACTCTGTCTAAGTACCCTGCCACTACCTGAAGGTGTGCTGCACCAGGGATGTACATGGGCTCTATGTACTTTGTGCATTGTATGCATAGCACTGCATCTAAGAGACAGGTGAAGCATAACATGGTTTTAATCACACAGGTGTAATTACATAAAGCTCTATTACACAGATATACAGGAAGTGTCCATTATACATGCAACCTTAAACAGAAAACTCTATAATATGTGGAATACATACTAGACAGAGGGAGGGGCATTCGTGTATCACCCATTTTAGGAGAATGAGACAGGTAACATCAATCAGTAATCTAAGCATGTTGTGATCTGTTGTTCCTGTTTCTTGTTTCATTCTGTGAGTGTTTGTTGTGTTTTTGTTTGACTTTTGACTTTGTTATGCTGTGCAGCTGAGGAGGCAGCTGTTTGCCATGACTTTAAACCCAGTAAACCCAGCACTGAATGCGTGTTCCTCTTTGATGTTTTCCCCATTTCCCATTAAACATGTTTCTGCCCCTTGTCCTTGTTACACGACTCTCCTTCCAGTCCCCGCCTCAGCGTCTCTCCACAACATTCCTTTCACACAGGTGTCATATATGAAGAGTTTTTTCCCCCCAAGTGAGTGGGATATATAAAGAGTTCCATTATACACAGATTTCAGTAAAATGGAGTCCAAAATAGAGGTGTACTTTTTTCATATTTAGCATGTTTATCTTAGATGTACAAAGAATGAGATGGTGAGACATCTTGTAGGTGAGAAAAGGAGAAAATAAACACCAGCAGTGCAAATTACATCTTTAGGCATTCTCTGTAAAATAAAGCATTGTAATAGTTATCATAATCTTGTGGAGTGTGTATGGAGATGACAGCATGTGCGTCCTGGTGCTAAACAATGGAACTCCCACCAGGAGAATTTGTACCTGCAGAAATACTTTTGATCAACATATAATCCAGAAGTCCTGTTTTGTCCCTGGTGTTGTATGCTTCAGTATCTGATTTGCTTTAGTTTTAAATAAGTATCAGTGCTATGCAACAGCACAGCAACAGCAACATTAACACCAACAGTTGCAATAACAACAACAATAACATTAGCAATACCAACAAGGCAGGACTATGATTTAATGCCGCAAACAAACCTTAACTGGCTCAGCTCTCCTTGTGTGGTGTTGACCTAATTTCCTGTCTTTGCATATTTTTAGTCCCTCAATAGTCCACAACATACAATGCAGTTAAAATGCAGACTCTAACTTTCATCAGTCTCTGTGTGAGTTCCCTTAACCTGACTTTTGCCCAATCCAAAAAGTTAAAAGTTAAAAAGGAGGATCACAACCTTTTCTATCGGTGATCTGCAGGGGCCTCCCTACCAAAAAAAAAAGATATTAACAGAAAGGGCAAGTTAAACTGTCATTTTCACCTTATTAATAACACTCAATTTGATCCATAAATGTACATAAACCCTTACATGTTCACAATTCACTTGCTACAGATTGGTAGGCAATGAAATACAGAAACTATCTGAACCTAATCATTTGTTATATAAAGATTAAGTCATAGTGTAGTCTGTAAAGGATGACAAAGAAGAACTGTTAACATTAATGCTGAAAATAATTTTTCTCTAAGCTTTCAAATGTAATGAATAAATTCAAGTACATATAAATATACTATATCAGTAGATGTAAGGTTTGTTATTTGCAGGTTTGGCCTTAGCGTAATATTAAATCTGGTTTTCGCCTGCTACAGACAAGTGGCATAATATGCAAAATATTGTACGCTACACAGTATAGATTGATGATGGCTGATAATTGTGCGCCCTCTTGTGACTATTATATTGTAATAAAGTTAAATACACCTGCAGTGTAGACCGTGTAGAATGTGCTTTTACTGAACCTTCCACTACAGTAGGTGGCAGTAGAGAGTTTTTTCAATATTATTTACTCAGCTCGTGAACTCGAGGAAAAGATCTGTCGAGAAAAAGATTCGTCCTTTTAAACTGTTTTGGTCTTGTTTTTTGTAGAAAGGTCGAAGAGTATACTATACTATACTGAAATGGTTTAATTGGGGCCTTTGGTCGCAGTGTGTGAAAATGCGACCAATGTGTATGGTAAGGCGCTGCGTTACTTTGATAACACGAGCGCGTGCCACTGCTCCTCGGAAGAAGGAGCTGTCTACTTCAGATAGCCCGACTAAACCTAAACAGGGGTTAAAAGCTGTTGATTTAGCCCAAAGGCTCCGGAATGATAAAAATAAAACAAGTGAAGCAAAGGTTTGTTTGGGTTTTTTTATTTTATTTTATTATTATTATTATTATTATTATTTTGAGAATTGTGGTTATTGAAGGGGTGCCTTTTAACATTTGTTCATCTACATGACAGGTATGGTGACTGCACGTGTGATCATGGTCAGAAAAGTATTTACTGTCTTTGTTTAGGTACCGTTGTCGCCATTGCAGAAGAATGTAGCTGAGCTTCGCCAGTTCTCTAAACAGCTGCAGTCGGTCCACCCCAACGTCTTGGCCAAAGCTTTACATCGAGGTCTGCTGTTCCAGAATCAGGACATCGTTGCCATTAACAAGCCTTATGGAGTGCCTGTGCATGGTAGAGTATTCATTACCTGTCTCTCTCAGCCGAACCTTCGTGATTCTGCTTTTTAGTTTTTGAATTACGAGAACATGACAAGTGTAAATTAGAAATACTCTAAAATAGAGATTGTTTTACTCGCCATTCAGAGACCGGGTATAATTAAAATAATAATTGATTTCTTACGCTTCTGTATTGTTAATTGTATTATGGTACGTGTACAAATGCTCTGTAGGATTATCCAGTCGGAGTTTAAAGTCAAATTTGCAGTTGTATTACCGTGCATTAATTAATTTTACTTTTAGCACTAAGGGAGAGCATTGATCCAAATATAATTCATGTGACTGTATTGGCTTAGAGCACAGCACGGGTGTGCAGTCCAAATAAGTACGTTGTCCACGTTACTTTCTTACACAGGTGGACCAGGAATGGGAAATAGCATCAGCGATGTGTTGCCGATTTTGGTGAAGATGATTGATGGTATTAAGACGGCATCACATCTACACCTTTGTCACCGATTGGACAAGGAGACAACTGGTTTAATGCTGTTGGCTAAGAGTGAAGAGGCAGCCAATCATGTGCAAGAACTTTTCCGAACTCACCAAGTGGAAAAAAAATACTTGTGAGGACAAGATGATTTAAGATAAGTTTTTTTTTTCTTTTTATGTTCCCTGAGGCTGTTTTATTTCTCATACCCTTGTTTTCCTTTTTTTCCTGTTGCTGTTCCCAGGGTGATAGGTGTTGGAGTTCCAGTTCCCTCGGAAGGTGTGATTGACATTCCTGTCATAGAAAAAGAAGTCCAAGGATCCCAGCCACACTATAAGGTCAGATTGGGCTCCACAGGTTGATGGTAAAGGTAGAGTGTGATATTCACGATTGATTCCAGTACCAGTCTAAAATGTTAAATGGTATCCTGCTTCCAGATGACCGTGAGCCCCATGTACAAATTGTCTGAGCACGGTGACCATGTGACCCGCCTCCGACCCAGTCGGCAGGCCCACAGTGCTGTCACCCAGTACAAGGTCCTGGACAGTGCTGGGGGTTGTTCCTTGGTGGAGCTTCATGCTGTTACAGGTTTGATTCCTTAAATATGTTGTTTTAGTCAGAATTTTGATGTTGACAAATGATGCCACAATATGAAATATAGAAATGATGTTGGGAATGTGTCAGATTAGGTAAAGTCAAATAACAATGTAGAGTATTCCACCCTGTGTTGCGTTACACTAATACGTTAGTGTTGCGTTCATCGGTCCAGTATCAGTTTGTTTGAGTTAATAAACACTTAAATTTAAAAGAACATGAATAGGACACATTTTTGTCTGTTTTCTCAACCATAAAATATTACATGCTTCACAAAATCCCAGTCTGTCTGTTTGTTTGTTTGTTTGTGTGTGTGTGGGTGTGTGTGTGTGTGAGTGTGAGTGAGTGATATTCATTTGTGTCACTGAGTCCTGTATGACTGTATAAAACTGTAAGACAACACGCTTTTTCCCCTGAATGCTCTATTTCTTAGGAGTGAAACATCAAATTCGTGTGCACATGGCGTATGGGCTGGGTTGCCCGGTTCTTGGGGACCACAAGTACGCTCATTGGAATAAACTGGCTCCTCAGGTAACACAAGTGTACATTACAATACTCTGAACTGGTTAATGCTGAATCCATGTAAAGAATTTACAACAGTGACAGGCCCTACAATAAGACGGAATACAGTTAGAGCATGCAGGGTGATCTGTTCAAATAATGTTTGTTTTTTTTTTTTTTTTTTTTTTTAATCATCAAGTTTGCATTCATAGCTGTACTACACCAGAATATGCACCCATCGTTTCCATAGTTTTAGCTGTTACCTTAGTAGTGTGAGTGGTGTTTAGTAATGCACATATTTTAATTGTTCGATTGAATTATAGATTTTTTTTTTTATTCCCAACAGAAGTTACCGGAAGGTGTGCTACGGCGGCTTGGTCTGGAGCAAAGTAAAGCACGACACCTCCCTCTGCACCTTCATGCCCGACAGTTGGTTCTCCCAGGAGCAAAAGCACAGGATGACATCGCCCTCTTCTGCCCACTGCCCAGATTTTTCATCAACAGTTTGCGAAAGCTGAAGATTCCCCTGCCAGAGAAACCCTGATGCCTAGAGGAGGAATATGGAGTGACTTGAGCCAGTGTGTCTGAGCCGAAGGGACTCGGCGAGTGTGGATATATGTGTACTCCACATGTCCAGGGACAGGAACTGATTCCAGCCCGGTTACCTACCCTTCATCTGGTTCCTGCCCAATAGCCAACACTTCAGCTTTTTCTGACCCAATTACCAATATTTCCAATGATTATTTTTTGCCCAAATTTAGTTATATTTGAAAGTGAAGGTGTTATATTGGGGATAAATTCAAGACCCATGTAGTTGACACTCCCCCAGCAAATCTCTCAAAGTTTCAGGAATTAATGTGTAAATACACACTGTACCCACTTTACAGTATTTATGTAATGGTACTTCTAATAAATATTTGCTGAAATTTCTAGATTTGTTTACTGAAACAAGGTGTGATTGTGGTGTACTGAAAATGTTATAAGAGCCCCTTTATTTAACAATTTCAAATGCATAGTTCTTGAAAATAGAGCATTTTCTTTATGTTTTTGGTTAATTTGATAACCAAAGCTGAGTATTGTTCCAGCACCCTGGTGGCCCAATGGTTAGAGCATCTGGCTGGGGGGGGGTGGTCTCCTGGCTTGAATCCCAACCCAGGTGTGTTCCTGAGTAAGATGCTCAGCACTAGCTCCTTGGGTACTGAATAAAGGCTGTCTGCTTCTCCATCAAGGGAAGATGTTAAATGCAGAGGATTTGAACTTGCCTATTGTGGGACTTATAAGGGATTAATAAAATAAAGCTGTTTATGAAATCCCTATAGGTAAATATTTTAATGGTCCACATGTCTATTCATAGTAAAACACAAATTATATATTACTACATTTTTTATTCTTCATTAGGTGTAGGACAAATATAAAAAATTAAAACAAGGCTTGGAACAAAATTCAACATAATTGACAAATATTACAGGAAATAAAATCCTAGTGTGACTGCCATCATCCTGCCATCCTCCTGTTGCTATAGTTGCAGCTGCTGTATAGATTGGTCTTTGTGGGAGTTTTAGTTACAGTTTAACTTCCCCCGCCCTCATTTGCCCAGATTAGGAAAATCAATAAGATAACAGCAGACCTAACCTTACGTAAACAAGTCCTTTACCTAACACACGTTTGGTCAAAATGTTACACTTCTCACCTGTGAGTTAAAAACAAAAATAACCAATGTTTTGCTGGGAAGAACAACATGGTAAATATTAACACAGATCTTAATGCAAGTATGGACGTTCCATACGGTAAGATCTCTTTGTTAAAGCCTTTATTATGTTTAAAAAAGTTAAAAATTGACTTCTGATGTTTGAGTTCAATTGTGTGTGTGTGTATTGTGTTGAAAATGAAAATGCTAACTTTGTTGTGACATCTGCACCAGTGAATTTGCAGTAGTCACAGATGTGCATTGAGAAATTTGATGCAATAGTGTTCAGGTGGCTGCAGGGAAGGGTGGGTGGTGTGAGACAGTCTCTATTCATAAGAGTTTTTTTGTACATCTTGATTAAATAAAGGTTGTTCAGACGCTCTTTTGAAATACATTGCACAACTTATTGTACTGTGTGAAAGCAAAATGAGGATTTTAATATTCTGATATAGTACAGATAACATTTATGTTTTCTCTGCAATTATATTTAATTTTAGAAACTGGATTTTGTATTTCCACTACATAAATTATGGCGGCTATGCATTGGCAAGCAAAGGACTGTATTTGCATGGGTTTGGTCTGTTCAGTAATACATTTCTTCTGAAACTAGGTAATATTCAAATAATATAAAAGGAAAGCAAACATACCTTTCTATTAAGAACAGTACATTTCGTTTTCCCCAAAACTGTTAATATGCTAACCCATATCTACCTATCAGTACAAATTATCAGGTGCAGTCACTAAAAATTATGTAGTGTATCCTAATGCTTTATGCGTTAGTTATATATTTGGAGTTTCACATCTGGTGAAGGGAACTGTGAAATTGCATTAAAAGAGAACTTGATAAACAATACCACAGTTTTTCTCTCACACTGACTTATATCCTAAACATTAGGACTTGCTGTAAGACACATTGTTACTTGAAATGTTTGGGAAAGTAAACTTCTAAGATCATGCTAACAATTAAAAACAATATTTCATTTTACAACTGAAAGTAATCATCAGCAGTAAGTCGGGGGAATTTTTTAAAGCGTATGTTATAAATTTATAGTTATGTTCCTTGTATAATTGATTTAAATCAAGGTAGAAACACATTGGAAATCTTAAAATGTGAAAACAATACTAAACTAACTCTCCTCAGTTTTCTTTTTCTTTTGAATCTTCAGACAGTTTTATTTATTTTGTTTGTTTCCTTACTTTTACCTTAAAGTAACAATTTATAGCACAATATTTTTCGTATGCCTTATGAATTTTCTTTGTAACAGTTCAAATGACTACCTTACCCACAATACAATGCAAGAAGTGAGGAACCCAGGTATGGGAGCCCTCAAGTTGCTGGTGTCCTACTGAACTCTTAATTTGCATAGCTTTGTATTACTGCTGTTCCTGTTCTGTGTTTCACTGCTAATGCAAGTAAACAGTAATACTGTAACACTGTTAGCATATGACTAAAATTAAGGAATGATTGTAAGCTGCCACCCAGTTTTACAGCCTTCATACACAGGCTTTAAATGCATTCCCTGAGGCCAGAACAGTGTGTACTCACAGCAAGCAGGTGAACCAGCAGCTGGCAGTCCAACATCAAGGACATATTTAAGGGGACACGTGTATGCCCTATACACACAATAGCTGGCCTGTGCATGTATGAGGCCCTAGGTGAGTTCAAACCCATGGACCCCGAATGCATAAATATACACATTTTTTCAAAAAGCTACAAGGGGGCCATGACAGGGCTATAGGCAACTGCCTATCTGGCCTTAGGGACTCCGCTTATAAATACTCTAAGCTCACTTGTACATGACTTGGAAGGGCAGCTGTGAGATTGTTCTTTCAGTGATAATGAGTGCATTATTTGCTACATTATTTTATATTCCTGTTACAGATATTGCTGTGTCTAGCTTTCAGCAGACATTATTCTGTTTCGCACCCCCACCTCCCCACAAACTGTAGCTAAGAGCCGTCAGATGGCCGACAGCAAACACCTGCCCCATATCTTTATGTTTGTATATAGTAAGCAAATAAGTGCAATGTGAACAAACTCTGGTACATGCTGTACACTGCCTTCAATATTTTCTCTATAGCATAAATATAACATTTTTCCAACTTTCACATTTGTGTTTCAGCCTTTAAAAGTTGCTGATGCTATGTATAAATATATTTTATGTGTGAACTGTACTGTATATGCAGTTTAGAAATTATTGACAAATAATGATTTTTTTTCTGTACTATGTGTGTGAATGCCAAATATTCACGCTCTTTAGTACCTTAAATAAAATCCTATTATTGTATGCATCTGAAATAAATTTCCTGGAAGGACAGAGAGTTTTACAATGGACTTCAGTTTCTCAATAAAATGAAAAGGAGGTCGCACAATCCACTGTCTATATTAAAATGCAAATAAATTCTTAAAGTACTTAAAGGCTTTGGAACTTTAAAAATAAAGTGATGACTGGAAAATTTTAAAAAGTGGCCACAAAAATTTCTTAAGTGATTTCTGTATCTTTAGATTTCACACTCTCACTTATTCACCTCTAACATCAGTGATTCATCTCCATTTTTCCGACTCATCTCAGGAGAAAATGGTTCCCTACCATGGTATCTACTACAATATTCTGCAACCAGCAATTCCAAATGGACAATAGACAACACACTGTAAAAAATCTATTCTTTTGTATGAATCACAGATTGCGCAATCACCCACATGTTCCTCCCATACCACTACTGCTGTCACTAAATTGGCAGATGACACAGCTGCTATTGGTCTCATTAAGAACAATGACAAGACAGCTAACAGAGCAGAGGTCCAGAATGTTCTGCAGTGCTTTGCCTGAAACAGCCTGGAAGATAATATAAAGTAAGCAAAATAACTTGTCATGGATTTTGGAAGGCACAAACAGCAAACATATGAGCCACTTTCAATTAACAGAAAGCCTGTGGAGAAAGTCACTTCCTTCAGATATCTTGGCATTCACATCGCTGAGCGGCAGAAACTAAAACAGGCACTTCTTAACTAACATTGAGCTAAAATTACGCTTCTTGTGAACTCTGAAAAAGACACAAATAACTAAAATGTCCCCTGCACAGATGTGAGAGTGTGTTCACTTATGCCATTACTGTTTGGTATGGCAGCAGCACATCTGAAGTCGAAAAGTCCCTTCAAAAGATAAAGTGTCTCAGAAAGTCATTTGCACCTGGCTCCCCACCTCGAAAAATATTTGCCACATCCGCTATGTTAGCATAGCGCTAAATATGGCGAAGGATCATCCTCACCCCGGTTTCTATCTGTTTATTCCCCCTGCCTTCTGGGAGGCGCTATAGGACAATAAAATCCCTGACAGCTATACTAAAGGTACGGTGGATCGGTCATTACATAACCATAAGTGACTGGTCACACTCAGCCATATGTGCATTTTAAGTGCAATACAGACTTTCTTATGTGCAGTATATGCCTTCTCATTACAGTTATACTTCTGCAATATCATGACTATATGCTATATATTCTCACTGTTTCCAGTTAGAGCTTTTCTATTATTTTTATTGTCTGTTGTGTATATAGTTTTTTTTTTTCAATTTAACGCACCGTTCAAAGAGATATTCTTTATACAAGCCTCCTTCCTGCTGCTGACGGTACCCATGATTGTGACTAACCATAATGTAGTAGGTGGTGTTACAGTCCTAAGCACAGAGAGAGGATGCTGCTGAACTCTCATTGGCTGTCCAAGACAAGCAAGTAAACAGGGCAAAACACTGACTGCCTGTAAATCCTCTACAGTGTTATATGTGTATGTGAAGTGCTGTAAGTCGTTTTGGATAAAAGCGTCTGCTAAATGAATGAATGAATTAATTAATTAATATGTACTATACATACACACTCTTGGAAAAGTTAAAATAACGCAACAACAAAAGGTAGTGTCACTTAAACCAAATGCTGGCTTTTAATACTGCTTCCCATCGTGTAGCTTTTGGTTGGAAATATTTGTGGGTTTCCGAGGACAAGCAGCTCTTGAAAGACTGTGGTGCAACATCTCAGTAAGACAGAAGTCACGACTAGTAAAGGGAGTCCATTTTTTCATTATTTTCATAAAAAAAAACACCATAGCAATGTTAGAAATAATTGTACTATGAAAATAATTGTATTTACTTTAGGTATTGTTTTATTTTCATTTTACTTAGAAGGGTATTTTGAAGTGAAACTGTTCACCTGTTTGTACACAGAGTTAAAATACATCTAATGCTACGTAATTCTATGAAAAATATACACACAGCTTTCCAGTATGTCCACAGTTACTCAGTCATGTTGATCTGCTGTTTGTGTTTTACCATCTCCTGAACACACATACATTAATTTATTTTAAAATTGTGTGTAACCAAACCCCTTTGAGATAATTAAAAAGTCTAATTGTAGAATAGGAGGGAAGCTACACAGCTTCAAATGTGCCTCAGTCAGGTAATCAATCAATCATTCACTCAATAAATACATAAGTCAATCAGTCAACAATCAGCCAACCAATTACCAAAACGACAGCACCTCGTGTCACAGCACCACTTTCAGACAAGTTTACATCAAGACACGATCGCTCAACATAGAGGACCCAGCCCATAAGGCAGATTTGATCAGTTAAAATAAAGCTAGCTACTCGTCCTTTGGAGTATTCTCCACAGTGATGTTTTAGAAAGGATTATACTGTAACTTCTTTGTAAATAAAAGATGGATTTCATTCTCATACAATGTGAAGCGTTATTTGCTATGCTGGACAAATCAATTCCAGTGGAGTAGTTAATTATTATTACAGGATTGTCCATAATAGTGACTAATTTACCAAAAGTTTTCCTTAAGAGATTACCTAGACAACATCTTGAGTACATGAATGGCTGCTCAGCTTTATGGCTATTATGAACTGATAATGTCAGGTATGTCTGCACAAATTTAGAAGAAAAGACACAGTGAGACAAACAAGTTGAGGAATATATTGAAAGGCTGCAATTTGTTATGCATTGTAATGCCATATTATGACATTCTATGCTGAGTCAAGTATAAAAAGTGTCAATTTTGATAATGGGAATTAACAGTAATTGAAACCTCTCTCTCTTTCTCTCTCTCCCTGATACATGTATGATCACACACTGCAACCTCATAATGTAGAAAACAGTTGCTAAACGTACATCTGTGATATATGTCAAAGCCAATAACAATGCTTTTTATGGACTTTGGTATCATAATATGCGATATGGAGAGGGATGCCGTAAAGAGGTGAAAACGTAGGACAGTTTCAAGGCCTGACTTGAGGGGCCCTCATAAACTATATATCTATATCAATATCAGTATCAATATCTAACAAAACATCTTTCATGTGGCCCAAAATCTCTAACGGTGGCCTTGGATATGGATTGGCCATAATCATTATCAAAATACAAAGGAGACATGCACAAGTACTATTTGAGCATTTCCTATTTCCAGTGTCTCCTGTGGATTGTAGGCTACCTTACAATGAAATTTATATCTGCATATTGTACAGTATTACTTTCCTTCACCAAACATAAAAATAGACAGTTGATCACTTAATATATGAAGCTGGATATATATGTATATGTAGTTACAATGACGTCCAACTTTACAGTGCAGCGGTTCATTGAATTTTTTTGCACCAGTTAATCTCACGCTGAGTATTAACAGTTGACATATTTGTTTTATGACACATGCTATTGTCATTTTCCTTACTGAACTTTTTCAGTTTCCTCCTCATGCCACATGAGTGCACCTTCACGTGTAATTTTTTTCTTTCAGGAATGTATTTGTTAAATGTTTTAATGTGAATAATTTAGATATTTTTTGTATGAATTGATTTATGCCATACAACAAATATGTTTGAGATTGATTCTGACGTCAAATTTATAATTTGAAATTTTCAAGGGGCGGCATTTACTTCCTGTTCTCAGGAGCACTGTCATTAGCCATTACTAGTGCTGGCATGTGAAGGAAAATTAGATGTATTTTAATAAAATGTTTAAGACTGTATGTCTAACAGGTAAAGGAAGCAGAAATATTAGGCACACTGGAGGAATATGGGGTTTTATTTTCAATCAGGACAGGACAGATGTTAAGGTCTACTGTAGACTAATCTCACTGAAAAGCAGTGACAGCACACTAGGTATCATAGAAAATGGTAATGCCTTTACCTGAGTCAGATATTTATGGTACTCAAAGCAGTTTGTGATATGGCAGGATTACCTCAGAAAGTTATTAGTTGCAAAGAATTAATGCTGAGCTGTGTTCCAGTTCAGAACTCCCCAGGTCAGCAATAATTTCAGCATGGTACAGTCCAAACCATTCAGAGAGTCATAAAATAAGCTAAGGCTTGGCACAAAATAGGAAACGTGTTAAATAAGCTTTATAATTAACGAAAGTGATTTTTCACAGTATGGGGCAGCCAACAGACAGTACTACGAAAACTGGCTGACATGAAATGAGTGTTTGTTGCTGCCACCAGAAGTATGAAATGACAAGTGTAATGGGAAATTTATGGCACAAGAGTGGCACTGAGTATATCTCATACGCACTGATATCTAACTGAAATCTGCTGCAGTTCTCATGTTTTGGTCTACACTGTGTTTTACATTACATTTGAAATGTATGCTGAACAGTTTCAGTTGCCTTCAATAATCACAGAACATGTAGTGATATGAGTACTGAATGAATTCATCCATTAATACAGCCCATCCAGTCTGCCTGTCCTACCCAGCATGTGTTGTTATTACCCAAAAGAGGATGTTTTTTTTACATCAAGGCTTCTTATTATCATTTAAGAGTTATACACCTCTTAAATATGACAGTTGCAACAATCTGCTAGTACTACTCTTCTTTGGCTGCTCCTGTTAGGGGTTACCATAGCAGATCATCCTGATCCATCTCACTCTGGTCACTGCATCTTCCTCTGTCACACCAGTCATGTCTTCTCACATAGACCTCCTCCTTGGCCTTCTCCTTCTCCTCTTGCCTGGTGGCTCCATCCTCTGTATTCTTCTCCTGATATACCCCACATCCTTCCTCTGCACATGGCCAAACCATCTCAATCTCTCTTCTTTCACTTGGTCTTCAAACCATCCTGTCTGCACTGCCCTGATACACTCATTTCTTTTCCTGTCCAACCTCATCACTCCCAATGGGAATCTCAACATCTTCACCTCTGCCGCCTCCAGTTCAGAAGTTAAGTTATAGCTGGTTGTGCTACTGTCTTGTGAACGTTTCCTTTAACTCTTGCAGATATTCTTCTATCACAAATCACTCCTGCCACTCTTGTCCATGCACCACACCCTGCCTGCACTCTCTTCTTCACTTTCTACTACACTTTATATTATATTGGGCAGCTGACCCCAAGTATTTAAATTTATCCAGCTTCTCCTTCTCCACCTCTACTCAAGCACGTTCCCTCTTTTTCAAGCACATGTACTCCAGTGCGTACCTCCATCTCCAGGCTTTGTCTCAACCTCTCTGTCCACAAATACACAATTTAATGCCTTCTAGCCTTCTCTGTACTTCTCCTTCTACATTGTACCTGTAGTGCTCTTTTTTGACATATATTGCTATTCTCAAATTGTCATCTCTTCTCTCAACCTAGCCTCCATTACTCTTTTCCATAACATCATGGTGTGGTTGTTCAGCATACAGCTCTGTAGGTGCTGCAGTGCTGTACATTTCCCTTATTCTTAGAAATCTGTAGCAGTACACGAGTATCAATCTTACAGCAATTAAAATTTTAAAAAGATGGTCCTGTCATTCTCATAGACAAGAATTTGTTTGGACATCAAAATGTAGATGTAAATGGAAATACAGTGTCATGTTCAGCTGTTTCTTGAATTTCACATGTCTATTTACTGAATTATCTGAATTATTATTATATCGAGGGGCATGAAACTGAACCTAAGATACACATGCCAGGGTACACCTTATACAGGGTGCCATCCCAGAGAGGGGCATGAAACTGAACCTAAGATACACATGCCAGGGTACACTTTATACAGGGTGCCATCCCAGAGAGGGGCATGAAACTGAACCTAAGATACACATGCCAGGGTACACCTTATACAGGGTGCCATCCCAGAGAGGGGCATGAAACTGAACCTAAGATACACATGCCAGGGTACACTTTATACAGGGTGCCATCCCAGAGAGGGGCATGAAACTGAACCTAAGATACACATGCCAGGGTACACCTTATACAGGGTGCCTATTTTCTAATACATGTTTCATACAAGCTTTATCCTGTAACATATCTTTTAAGTATCTGGTACATTAATGAGTAAAGAAAATGGATGACCTTGTACGTTATGTTTTATTGTGTCTGCTATTGCTGATCATAGCAGTTCAGAGAAAGATGAAGATATGTGTTAAGATAGGGGGATTAAATAGTCATGCAGATAAGATACACCCACAGATTCAATCAGCAAACATTTTCCTAGTACTAGTAGACTGAAAGGTGGTGAATGGGGAGTTTTTGTACATGTATCCTGTGCCTTGGTATACCCATGTATTTTAAAACAAATACACTTTCAGTCAAGAAATAAGTTAATAGGAATCTTTACTACCCTGAGCGAAAAATATATTCATTACTTCTTTAACTTATCTAGCAGTTTATTGATTTATTGCCAGCATTCTTATTATAGTGAAGTGTGATTACCACTGCACTTATTACTGACGTTTATCATCTATTGTAAAGGCACACTGTTTTAAAAGGGAGTAAATGTTTTTAAACATTAGCCAAGCTATGTACAAAACCTATGTTTTTTTCTATGATGATAACAGTGAAATTATAACTGTATGTACTGAATTACTTGTTTTTTCAAATTGTACCCCAGTGCAAAAAGAGTTTGGCCTATTTTATAGTTAAGATATTTTTTTCTGGGGTTTCATCAAGTTTATAGGCTGAACTTCACAATTCTGAAATAATATTTTTCAATTCAATTATTTTTTTAATATAGTGGCTTTCACAAGTTTCCTCAAAGCCTTTTACAGAAATAAATTACAGATATTACAGAATTAACAGCTGCTGGATGATTTAAGTTAAACCATTATAAATTTCTGTTTATAAAGAATTTCAATACAATGCCCTTTACATGTGTTTTAACATTAGTTATTTAATCAAATAAAACAATTTAAAAATGTATAACACACATTTAACACAAAATACACACAATATATTTATTTGTTTATTTTTCCCAATTGCTTATGCTGAATGAGGAGGACAAGTCATTAACCTATCATGATGCATGCATGCACACACACACACACACACACACACACACACACACACACACACAGAGATACCAATAGAACCAATAAAAATACTTTTCAAGAACACGTTTTATTTGCCATAAGTTACTTAATTTTGCTGTTTAAACAGACTGCTTCAAAACCATTATTACAGTGAACAGTTTAGAGTACAATACACCGGTGCTTTTGATCTGGTATTCTGCTTGTAGTGTCAGTTTAACGATGTTGTTCTAACCTAAGGCCTGGAGCTGCCGGGTGAATATTTAGCCACTGATCGCACTCTTTATGGTCACAGATTTGTCTGGACATACATACTGTCAATCACGTGGGGAATCCGCCCATCCTCAGTATACCCTGAGAGGTGTTCTCTAGATAGAGGGTGGGACTGCCAAGGAAGGGTAGGAGGGGGGATCCCCTCTTATCAGTAAAGGTAAGTCTTTCACCCAGGGTGAGGTAGCTGAGAATGAATTTGTCAGAAACACTGGCAGATATGGACATGGTGGACTACTCTGAGGCCCTTGATCCGGCTTACACAACGCTGGAATTTGACAATCTCCAAGTGCTCTCCGGAGCCACAGGTGAATACTGCTTTGGCTTTTGATACTTTGCATTTAGACGTTGCCGCTGAATTGTACATGTGATTTGTCACTGTTTTTGAGATTTTATTTATGAAGCATTCAGATCTGAAAACCTGGACCTTACTGCATTTGATGCTTTTTAAAAACTATTTAAAAGTTTAAAAAAGTTCAAATTAAATCGTGCTGATAAAGTAACAGCTCTACATTCATTTAAAACAAATTTAGCCAATGCAGAATGAAGTAGTTACTATGTTTTTGTTAATAGTTTAACAATATTTTAGCTGAGCAGTTAGAGTCGTGGATATGGGAAACAAATTGTAGCACTGTGATTGATTGAGTACATTCTTAGTGTTTTATGTATTTAATTTATTAATGTATTTAAACGTTTCTTGTAGCTCAAAGTCAAATCAACTCAAGGTATTTGTATTGCACACAAGCCTTTTACATAGGTCATGATTGTCAGGTTAATAATTGTTTTTTAGATTTAGACTTTTTATGTTTAAAAAGTGGTGGCACGGTGGCATGGTGGTTAGCACTGTCGCTGCGCACCTCCAGGCCTGGGGTTCAATTCCTGCCTTGGGTCTGTGTGCGTGGAGTTTG
>JABJVR010000527.1:0-20969 GCA_025773905.1 Chitala chitala | reverse complement strand
TCACCACATCTAGATGCCTAAATGCATTGAATTGCTGCCATGTGATTGGCTGATTAGCAATTTGTGTTACCAAGCAACTGAACAGGTGTACCAAATAAAGTGGCCGGTGAGTGTGTATGTATGTATGTATATATATATATATATCTTTTTCCTTTCACAATACTTTTGAAATGAAACCACAAAACAAAGAGATAAACTAATTTGAAAAAACACTACACCATATATCTATTAAATAAAAAAAAATAATATGAGAAACTTATTTATGGATGCTCTTAAAAATAAAAAAGAAAGTCTGCATCACTTAAATTGACCCCTTTCTGTCAGGCATATTTTAACATTTGTGAATGGAAAGATTCTCAGCCCAAGCCTGTCTCTAAAATTTAGAGCAAATGAAGAACTGTATCCATGTGCTACCGGCGGCAGCCATATTCTTTAAAGACATTAAGTAGTAAGATTACATGCTTCAGATTTGTATATACACTATCTGGCAAGTAAATGTATTGACTTTTTAGAAAGGCAATAAAAGGAGGTAGAAGTAAAGTAAACATAAAGACAATCAATGTTATACATTCAATTCCAGTGTATCTTGGTCGTAGGAGCTCAGAGGTTGTGCTTACATGGCATGTTGCTGTTTACAGAAGACAAACAGCAACAGAAGATGAAACTTGAATTAATGAGGGGGCACTTTTCTGACCCGTTATTTAGGTTTCTGTCCCAGTGACACCAGCAGCACCAGAACTTTATGCATGTTATTTTTACACACGACCGTAGACTTTTTTCAGTGTAGACTTGTACTCCGTTTTCAATAAAGAATGACCATTTCTAGGACAGATGGGTAGTGTAATGTTTTGGGCTGTGAAAACTGTTTATGAAACTGTTGTGCCTGAGAATTCATTAACAGTGGGGGAGTTATTTGTCAACACCCACTAGGCCATAAAGGTTCACAGCACTGTTTTAGATACTTGGCTAAATGCAGCGTTTATCAACATAGGAAGTAAGTCAGTTTATTAAGTTTATTATTTATGATGGTAATAAATTCTCCTATTATTGGTAATAAATTCTCCTATTATGAAATTAAAATGAAGACTACAGTAAAAGTAAGAATATGTAGGATAAGTTTCATGGAGCCCACAACCAGCTTGTTTGTTTTGGCAATGTTAAGACAGAGGTTGTGACTCCACTGATCTTTTCACCTTACCACATCACAGCCGGTTATATAGCCTAAAGCCATGTCACAGGGAAAGTCAAGTGTAAATCAGATAAAAAAATTGCAAGAATTCCAAGTGTTGGTTCTTGCTCAAATCTTCATTAAGCTTAGAACGAATTCCTATTAATGTCAATAGGGAAAACGTTTTTTTTTTCCAGAGATGATTATGAGACTGACCTTGCAATTAACAACAACTGCCAACTGTAGACATTATGGCTGTTATGCTGTTATCTGACAATGATTTTAATTTAGCCTTATTTACACAGTTCAGGTTTTATTCCATTTTGGATGTTTTATAATTACAGCTGAATTATTCAAGTTAGACTTTTGCATTTGGGACTTTGAAGAATCATTTTGAAGGCATGAAAGTGTATATATGATATGTATGTTTTTATGTTATCCACCGGCAGGTGTAGACACTGGCCTAGTGTCTCAATCGGTAGGACTTGAGCCTGGGATGCTGAAGTCCCCTGGTTCATATCCCAGCCCGGCTACCAGGTATCTCCTGGAGCAAAACATTTACTGCTAGCTCCCAGACGCTGCATGTGGCTGCCTGCTGGTTCCCCCAGAGGGATGGGCTAAACACAAAGATTAAACTTTGTTATAACATGTACTACATGTACACAATGACAATGAAAGCTACTGGTATTAAACAAAATATACCTGGATATGAATTTAAGAAAGCGATTTATTACTCTTGTTGTGACACTAAATACCTTTGGCACACACTGTGTGATTTTGATTATTATTTTGTTAAATACAGTGAATGTTCACTTGTTTCATTTGTGCAGCATTACTACACAAAGGACATGTTTCATAGTATCAGTTGTGTTTGCTGAGAATGGTGAACATCATACTTAACCTGTCCGGGGCGTGTGAACTTATTCAGAAGTGTATTATGTTGTTCTGGTTAGCATGCCTGAGTTAAAACAAAACTAAATGGTTTGTATGACTCACAGAGAAAGAGTGGAAAGGAACAGTATGAAATATAATAATTTTTAAATGCTGCCCTTTCCTCTGTCCATGTCAAAAAGGCAGTGCAATGTGTTTTTAGTGTCAAAGAAACAAGATTTTTCTCAGTATCTATGATGGGGTATAGATGTACTGTGATAGCAATTTTAGTGAGCCACTGAACTTTGTTGGGGGTGGGGGGATCCCCATTTAAGAAAATGTTTGGGGGTCGGGGTGTCACAAAAATGGTACGTGACGTGGTAAATAAGGACTTTCAGTAAATACGAGTGTAGGAATACAGTTGATAGTGCAGCTGCAGGTATGCCATGGTTACCGCAGAAACACCATAAACTGTGCAGCTGTCTTCTGCTTTTGTACACAACATATGTGCAGTCAAAATACATATACAGCTTTTTAACAACTGATACCAAAACCACACAAGAATGCATACATGATTTTCACAAATACAAGCACTCGTGAATTAAATTATTTCAAAGATAAGAAATTGAGTGTTTATATAGTTTAAATACCTACATTTTTATAAAACGTTTTGTTGAGCCTTTTATGTTTTGTAAAATGGAAGTTGTCAGTTGTTACCTTTAGGGCAGAAGGTAACAGATTATTGGTTTGTAACTTGAAATGTCACTTTTAAATCCCAGCGAAGACCCAGCCGCTGTGCCGTTGTGCATGGAACTGAATTTGAGACACTGTTGAGATGTTTAAAATGGGGTCAATAAGGAAAAAAACATCTTTAAATGGCTATAAAAGTTGACATCAGTGCATCCAGTCTTAGTCAAAGAGGAAAATTAAATTAACGGCCTCGGGGGGAATTTTTCATGACATAAAATGAGTTTGTACATTCTCAGAGTACAATGTTACTCTCATTTAATAACGAGAGAAATTTAAACCTTTGTAAAATTGTAAAAACTCTTTAAAGGCCAGTAGAGACCAAAAGGTCATATATGAATGACGCTTGGATCAGGATGACCTTCCACAAATTTTCATGGCATCTCTGAGATATTGGATGTGTTTGTGATTCTCCATTTAAAATCACAGTAAAGACACACAGAGATAAAATAAGTGGGGTAAACTTCAACTGACAGGAAACTAAATACATGTCACAGGAAGCTTTTTCATGTAATTTTGGACTGAATTAATTTTATTTATTGTTATCATTTTTATTTATATACTTTTTGCGAAAATCTACACGTCTCCTGCCTGCATTAATTTGTCTTTCGTGAACTTGAGACCTTTTCCAAGCAAGGTTTTCTGAGCCTTGCCTGGCCCATTTACAAGACATTTTCATTTTAAATTTGTTTCAAATGCGAGGTGTCTGACCACCTCAACAGGCTTCTGATGACGTTCTCCCCATCTCCTGAGACTTGCTGCCATACTGCCAAGATCATCTTCAGCTCTAGGAGGGGTTGTGTAATGTGTTCCGTAAGAGTTGAGTTTAGCTGGAGATTACCAGCATCATGAAGAATTCTGAGGTCCTGCAGGCTTTTGCTCAACCTTAGAACTTAATTATTAAAGTGATTATTTTAACAGCACTTTGCCTAATGTTTTATGTGTCAATCAGCAGCTGCTTAAAACAATAATTCCTCAAAACATTACAGGATCTTTGCCCCTTGAAAATAAGGGTCGGACACCCCAGCTCTGTTTTAACCCAGCCCGTCACAACCATCTTCTCTATTTAGTTTTCAGCAGGTTGATCTTCTAGGAAAACTATTTAATCTGATTATTTAGTTTTATTGCTAATCAGTTTTTTTAAGGCAAAATGTGGACTGATAACTCCTCAGAATCAGCAATCATGACGCAGAAAAAGTCAACACGTAAAGAAAGTGTTAATTTTCAACTATGTACAATCAATTTTATGAGCTAGGTTTCCATAACAAGATAGAAGCAGAATAAATAATTCTCTTTTGTGCAAAGACTACATATACAAACACACAGCACCTCTAATTTCTGAAATGATATTAATTCAGTCTTCAGTGATTTGACAAATTATATGTAATGTAACGTCAATTCTGTGTGGTGTAGAGGAAACACATTTTGAATTCTAAGCACTCTACAAGAATTCATTTGAATATTTATTTTTGTATTCATATATCTAGGTTATTCATGCATGTCCAAAAGAAATGTTTATAACATGAATTATAACTCCTTGTGGGCATTCTAAAGTGGTTTTTCATAGAATTATTCCAATACAACTATTCAACACAACCAAACCAGCATTCAGAATCTTTTTTTTTTTTTAATCTGTTATTAACAAAATAGGTTACAAAGTGAAAAATACATGTTAAGAAATGTTTCTTAAAAATATTAAATCAATAATATCCATCTACCAGTATAGCATCAAACCACATAAATATTTCAGCAAATATTCCACAGCCTATGAATAACAGCCGTTGTGTATGTGTACCAGAGAAGATAAACACTTGGATTACAGTAAAAATATATAACAAAAAATAAATAAAACAAATAAACAAATAATAATAATAATAAGCAGCATGGTGGTGTGGTGGTTAGTGCCATTGCTTCGCACCCCCACGACCGGGGCTCGACCCCAGCATCAAGTCTGTGTGTGGAGATTGTATGTTCTCCGGGTTCTCCAGTTTCCTCCCACAACCCAAAGACATGCAGGGTGGGTTTATTGCTGTTTGCAAACTGCCTGTAGTGTGTGCTTGTGCATGTGCCCTGTGGTGGGCTGGCGCCCCGCCCAGGGTGTCCCCTCCCCTGCATCCTATGTCTCCTGGGATGGGCTCCAGGCTCCCTGCAACCCTGAACTGGATAGAGCTTTAAAGCGAATTGGTGGCTGGATGAATAATAATGAACTAAACAATGAATAATTAATACTATTTATTAGAAGTCAACAAACAAAACTATTAAAAAATAATTTAGTCAACTTGCTCAACAATTATGGAGCCAGAACAAGAATGATAAACATAATGCTCATTATTTATTTATTTACGTATCCTAACAAAGGCGTTTTCTGCACTTCTCATTTTTCAGTTTGCTGGAAGCCTATGGCTTAAATGGAATCTGACCAATAATAGCTTTGGAATAAATGAAGAGCTCATTTGCATATGGGTTGTTAGACCGATAAGGGCAGAAGGTGACCACACCAGAATGCTGATTTTTACTGGCAGTAATAATATACTCAGCCATGACATTGGACCCCATTTGCAAAACATTACTTAAAAGTTACTTTGTAGTAAGTTCTTGCTTTCCTGTGTCCTTTGTGAAATTATATGACTAAAACAAAGTTTCATGTCATGCTTTTCCCAAACTGTAAAATGAAAAAAGACAAATTGTCCGAAAAGCAGAGAAACAAGCCAGTATTGGATACAAAGTTTTCTCTGATAACATTTACAGTCACAAATATGTGTTACTATGAAAATTACACTTTTGGAAACATCTTTTCTTGGTTAATGTTAAATAGAACCTAAGGGCTGGAAATTTCATTTCTTTTTATCAATTTGTCACTGTGAAACTAGGTTACATTCTCAGTCTGAAATTTTCAGAATCTCAGGAGTCGAAAAAGAGGCTGATATGAAATGACAGATGTTTTAATTCTATTGACACAAAGCATTCGGTGCATTGCATTCAACAGCAGCGTGTTGTAATATGTAAATAACCGAGGATCAATCTAAATAATCCAGTAACGTCAAAACATACCGCATACATTTAACATGTGCTTATAAATTACGTGCATAAGAGTAACAGCATCAAAATGTTGTTGTTTATATTGGTTTATTGATATATTTAATGTTGTGTAACATCCACCAAATCGTTACTCTCAGTCTGTTTTTTTTTTCAGAAAGTTTAGAGTAACAGCAAGGATTTACATTTACCACTTGTTGTGCAGTAAACTCTACCTCTCAAAGTTGTGCAGTGCTGGAAATTTAATTGACAGTTTTTGACCAATCAGAATGCAGAGTTCATCTTCACAGCACAAGTTAGTAGATTACATGGAATCGGGCTGATTTCTTTACACTCGATTCTTTTTCTATCTATTGTCATGTTTGATAGTTTCCATATTAAATTGAAAGGTGGTCATTATAGCAAAATATATCATATTGTCATAAAATGACTGTAAGATTTATCCCCCTTTTAACCCCCATGGAGCAATAAAAAAGTAATATAATGACTATAATGATCACCAATGTACTATAATGTAAAACATTACTTCACCTAGTAAATTGTCTTTGAAAATGTCATCAAAGGCTTCATTCAGTGTAAAAAAAAAATAAAACAAAAAGGCTTTTTTTCAGGGTCATACAAAAATCTTATCATGCCTCCTTTCCAAATAATGGAGAATGTTGAAATTAGATTGCTGTGCTGCAGTCTACACTGCCTTGTCTCTAGGTACACTTTGATCATACATCTGATCCGATAAGATGCCTTCAGTTTTAGGAGAAGTAATTCAGAATTTAAAGATATTTTATCAAGTGAATTAAATAGACACGGTTTCCTCCTGTGAGATATGAAGAGAAAGCTCTAAGCAGTGAAAATTTTCCAAAGGAAAGTTTACGTGTTCTGTGTTTGCGTGGCCCCTCCACCCCCCCAAGGCAAATCCCAGCAGTTCCCGTCTTAGATTTAACTGGTGGTTCTGAAATGCTGTTAGCACTTAGCCAACACCCTTACAAAGCTTCCTCTGCGAAACAATATTTTGTGGCAGCCATTATTACAAAAACAGTAGAAGGTATAACAAGGGAAATTTTGAAGTCTTTCAGCCAGCATTATAAAATTGAAGAAATTATTAATAAACCGAATTTATCAAATATATATGAAATATTATTAATACGTCCTCACATTTGTTTACTTAAAATTTTCAATTACTATGTCTTTCATTTTTAATGATTGCGTAATAAATAATGAATGCATTAAACAGCAAATATATTTTAAAGGACTACTGTTTAATGTGTTAAGTAATTATTCTGAAAATATTTGCTTAGCTTTACGCTCAGGCAATGTTGTAGTGCCACAAAAACATAGGCCTTATTTTAACTGGTAGTTACGGGTGTTATCTTTGGGCTACAAAATATTGATGCACTCAGAATCGTTACCAGCAATTTGCAAAACTCATGTATTCTCCATGGTAATTAATGTAAGATATAGGTATCCTCAATTAACATAGTGCAAATATTTATACTTATTTATAACAGGTTTATGGTTTTTTATTTTAAATTGTAATAAAAAAATTTGTTTCTACTTATTTTTATTCAGTACATATTAATGTAAAACACATTTTATGTAGTTGACTTAAGAATTCCATGTAAACCCATCCTGTCAATCAAACTTTTTTTATATGTGATTTTCTTTACATAACCTCATACATGAAATGTAATTCCTGCTTAATAAGTATGTTAATACTTTTTCTTATTATAATGTTCAGTTTAAAGACCCATTACATAATTATATGTGTTAACCTTGCTCCACTTTGCATATTAATGCATTCTTGAACTTTCTTAAGTCCACAAGCACTGTCAAAAAAGAACATTGGAAAAAACAGAAACCAACTTTTAAATAGGAACATATAAAGTGAGACAAATATTGACCAATAAGGAAAACCAAACGGGCAAAAAAGCATGTTAACTGCCATTTAGTTCTTTTACTCTGTAGTCATGGAATTAACATACACTCCCCTTTGAGTTTGCTTGCAAGTAGTTTTCCAATTATGCAGTTGTGCTAAAAATTTAATGTATAGTTATTACAGCAATGTTGCATATAGATGTTCAACAGACAATCTCTGCAGTCCATGAAAGTACAAACATGCTTAGATATCCACAACAAATCCAGTCCAGCGCTGTGTCTCTCACCAGAAACAACACAGAACCCGCTTTGACATGAAGCATAAATAATTCACTCTCATCATGCATATCATCTGACCTACAGGACACAAGTGTACAGTGGCGCTCAGGTCTCATTGGCTCCCAGGTGTCGGTGAAGGTTTTGATACCACTGGTGTTCTGTTACATTGGCCTGAGTTCTACAGTGCTCTAGGTGAAACTTTTTTTTTTGGAGGTTTTCTTCTGAACAGTTTTATCGATGGTGGGAACCTAATAACAGTCTTTCATCACTGCTGTTAGTCAACTATAGGATCAGCCTTGGGTCCTGAACTCTTCTGCATGTGTTTTGTTACCTTTCATGGTAACCACATTAATATTATACATTCACTGACGATTCTGACATCGCCCAACTAATAAATCCATACAACACTGCAAAAAACAGAAGGGGATTTTTTCTTTCAAACATTATTTTAACGCCTTGTGGTGGGTTGGCGCCCCGCCCTGGGTGTCCCCTGCCCTGTGTGTTCTGGGATGGGCTCAGGGCTTCCCCTCAACCCTTAACAGGATGAAGCAGTATAAAAAATGACTGATTGTTAAAATAATGTCAGTCAATGTTTGTGTATTTCAAGACTTAGAGAACACATGGATACGTTTCCCTAATGTAAATCCAGAATGCCGCAGCAAGAACATTAGTCAAAACTATAAAGCACAGCTGCTGTTAACACTTTTGTTTTTCTTTTTTGCCTTTTTTTTAACTTAATACTGGAATAAATACTGGATTCTGTCTCTCATAAGGCTCTGAATACTTTGACCATTGCTTATGTTATATATTGTTATGTAAGACACAGCAAATCGAAATATTGAATGTTTCAAATCCAGGGAAAAAGCATTATCTGCTAAACAAGGTAAAAGACGTACCCTCAGTCTTAGTGTGCAGCTCTGTTTTTCATCTTGCCTACCTTTTTGTTTCTCAACACCACTCACCTACCTTGCTTATCATAATACTGCTGTTCACGTTTGAAATGAATCAGTTATGTGTCATATATGTTTCTCTTATGTAGGTGCTGACATATGAGTCTTTTTCAGTTTGTCAACATCACGTTGGATCGTCATACACTATTATACAGGCAGCCACCAAAGGGCTTAGCTGCTAAACGTCATTAGCTGCTTCCGATGAAAGTTGAACAGAACCTCGTTGTTCCTTATTTCGATCCTAACAACGTTGAGTGTGCGCATCCTTGGGGACTGCGGGGAGGGGGGGTACGAGTGAGGTCGATTTCCTTCCACTACCACTTTAGCGGTTCTTGTTTACTCTCCACTGCATTCCGGCTTTGCAACATGTTTCAGTGCATGCAACGTTATTTTGCAGTCGCACTTCTGCGGAGTGGCTTTTCATGTTCCCGTTGTTAAACCGTTGCCGAACACTTGGGTAGCTGTGCTGGAATCAGTGTTACATAAAAAGCAAAGTGATTCAGACTGAACTACGTGATCACATCCTTCACCGCTCTTATACTTGCCAGCTCAACCACTTGTCAGTGTGTGGAGGATAATTCCATATCACCATTTTCTCTGTATGGATTTTTGTGTGCTTCGTGTTTCAGTAATATTTCCTTTCCTGGTCTGAGCATGCACATACTTTACATGCTTTAAGCACTGACTCCAGTACAGTGCCATTCCAAAAAGGTGACAGAACAGTGCATAGTTCCTTAACATATCTTCATCAGACACAGGCTGACTTGGAAACAGAAAATGCTTAATGACATTTATTTGTGTTTCCTTGTATTAAATGAACCTTGAAGTGTTTTTTTTTTTTTTAATCTGCAAAACAAAATCAGATATTAAAATGTTCAGTGAATGTATAAAATTGTAACCCAAGTAATTTAAATAATCATAGGAATGCTCTAGATGTTAATGGGGAAATATACATCCATTAATCTCCCAATAACTGTTATGAGTTTTGCAAAGCACCTAGTACACCAAACCTCCATGCATAATAAGAGTTAAACGTGGATTATAAATTAAATCGCATAATTAGGAGAAACACAAGAGATTTTATCTGTAATCCAAGTCTAAAAGGTTGATAATGTTATGTATACAATTAATTTTCCACAACTTAGGCAGTGTCACGGGGGAGAAGTGGCACGTATCCATTGTGCTTTGCCTGTTGTTTATAAATGCCACATTTCACACGTCTTGCTGGATCTTATTTTTTAATGAAGTAAATTCCATTAACACAACGTGGAATAGCCGGGCAGCCAGTTGATAAGGATCCAGTTGATAATTCAAGCGTACACATGGAGGCTGTATGAAATTTTAAGTTTATTACTTGACACACAGCACTACCCTTGTAATTCCAGGCTGCTCTTAACCTATTCTCATTAGAGGCAGAGGAATAGTGGAAAGTGTATCAGATGTTAGTAGCATCATATTAGTAAACCGCTGATTTAAGCATTTTCAAAAATGGCCAAATTATCTTTTTTATCTTTCACATGAACAGGTGAACAAAATTGTATATAATGAAGAATTTATTGAAAATTGCATGATGAGGAGTGTAAGGTCCCCTTTCGGTTAAGCAGACACTCTGCCCTCCGAACTATTGTGGAAAAGATCATATCTACTTTATTACTGAGCACACCTGCTTTACTCAAACAGTTATTAACCTCTGCTATATAATCAGAAATCTCCCAGTAATTTGTGTTATGAGGTATTTTCTGGTCTTGGAAATTCTTACTGCCTGGCTTCATCATCGGATTTCTGCTCAGTGAGTCCACCCCTTTGTGATATTATTATTATGCTCGTTATTGCGTATGTTTTTTTAAAATAATTTTCCCGATCAGGTATGTCTTTAGGATTCGGTATTTTTTTATATCGGTGATTGTATTTGCAAATTTAATCAGAATTTGGGCTCTAGCTGTCCTTTAGAGTAAAGCTAATGTTCTGGGATTTTATACTCTGTACCTTGGAGTGCAGCGATTACAATAAGGTTAATGGTGTCATCAGAAATTAGATTTAAATTAAAAGAGAACTGATGGACATTAACCATAATGGTCATTTTCATTGAACCATGGCGGAGTGTTTTATAATGCATAAACTTTTGACTGTAGTTGGGGCTCGGTCCATTTGTGAGTTTTTAATATTGAGAGCTCAGGCTATGCAGGCAGCACGGTGGCGTGGTGGTTAATGCTGTCACCTCGCACCTCTGGGCTCGGGTCTCGATTCCCACTTCGGGTCTGTTTGTGGAGTTTGCTTGTTCTCCCTGTGCATGGTGGGTTTTCTCTGGGTTCTCCGGTTTCTTCCCACAATCCAAAGACATGCAGGTTGCCAATTGCCCATAGTGTGTGTTTGTGCCTTGTGGTGGGTTGGCATCCCACCCAGGATGTCCCCTGCCCAGTGCTTCCTAGGATGGGGGACTTTAGGCCTCCTGTGACCCTGAATTGGATAAGGTGGTCCAGTGAAGTGAGTGCTCAGACTGTCATATGTAGCCTAACATGAGTAAGAGCTCTACCGAAGCAGCCGCACCCGCAAAACTGCATAAAGTAACTACTTACCCTAATACATTTTAATAATACATATTTTGAATGGTAAATTTTGAAGTAGCTTCCTTCCTGAACATTTAATTTAAAAGTCCAGAAAGTCCTTAAAAATGTTTATATATTTATATTTTTTGCAATGGATGTACTTTTAAAATTGTGTAAGACCAGCTGAAGCCACGTACCTTTTAATCGTGATACACAGTACATGGATGATAACATGACGGTTAAATGTTAAATGTTTCGGTAACAATAAGCCAGCCTACTGCTAGCAATTAAAATTCACAGAAGGCATTTTACAGATCACCGTGGCACTGGCTAGCATGCAATTCTCATGTGTCAAATAGTAATATCCAATTATCGATACACACTTACATTTGCCAACTGACACGCTTTAAATGGAAACCGTTATTTGAGACCCCCCCATGTGGAATGATTGTGTTGCTGGAATGTAACGACTTTAGACTCAAACTTCCTTCAATTACTTTTTTTTCTGTTTTGTCTTAATTTTTGTGGTCTGTTTTGCACATACACAGTTTTGAAGTATTTACTGAATGTGCCCCTCTCTACATTTAAACCTAAAATCCTAACTGTGTACATGTTGAGAGATGTTGATTAACAAGCACTGTTTGTGATTACACTTTTAGGTTTGTGGTTTTTGTTCAAGCCCTCAGCCATGTGTGCGATTTGTCGATTCTTCCCCGTGTACTTGGGTTTCTTTTCAGTTTTTTAATTGTAAATTTATCTTCACTGTTTTTGTGCACATACACGAGCTGTCTGTATTGAAGTTTTGCACTTCATGGGGGGTAGCTCCCCTGGGGGTCCTGGAATAAACTCAAAGCCCTCAGTTATAAATTGATTAAGTTCTTTAGTTATAAAGGAGCAGGTGACAGAAACTAACTACAGGCTGCAGAAGGTACGACGAGGTGGCGTGTGTTCATTTTACAGCCATTCGACATCAGGTCACTTCTTAGCTATGCCTGTAACAGGTAAAACCCAACAAGAGTCCCTGGTCCTTTTCACATTGTCCCCTTCGAAAACCAGTGTCGGTGGGGACAGTACACCACCGAGAAAGGTGACAGTTCACTTGTGGAATAAACTTTGTCATTACTGCTATTCTTTCAGACGTGCCTTGTTGATATTCACAGTTCACACTATTGGGGACAAAGGCCCTTTCATTTACTGCTAATTTTAATATCTTTCGGAAAGAGTTTCCTCACCTTCAGCCCAAATCCCTTCACATTTCCTCCTTATGCAGAGTGTCTCTTTACAGGGAACCCTCACCAAGTCCTTGGGCGTGAGACGATATTGTTGTTATTCCACTCAGGCTGCAGTGCTCTGGCCGCTATCACTGCTGACAAGATTCCTATTAATGGACAGTTTTAATCGATGCTGTGGCACCCAGGATCTTTTGTTTGACAAACTCCATAGAGATTTAATTCATCACGTTCCAAACTTTGAAGAGATCATGTGATTGGAAAGGGCAGGTGAGTCACATCCGGAGAATACTGTTGTTGTTGTTTTTTTTTAACCTAATACATCATTCTAAGTCAGCGAGCTGTACTCCATTACTCTGTCCATCCATTTTCCATATTGCTTATCCTGCATAGGGTCACAGGTGGACCTGGAGCCTATCCCAGTGAACTTAGGGCACAGGGCAGGTGACACCCTGAATGGGATTCCAACCCATTGCAGGACACAGTCTCACACACACACACACACACACACACACACACACACACACCCAATCCCACACTATGGGAAATCTGAAGATGGGAATCAGACCACAACACATATCTTTGGACAGGGGGACAAAAGCGGAGTACCCAGAGAAAACCCACAAAGCACAGGGAGAGCATGCAGTCTGATTATTACCATTATTCTGTGTTTTCTGTAAAGTTATGTAAGATCTTTATCACGTACAGTTGATACTGTCTAAATATGTGTCATGCCCCTTTCATCACTGGCCACAAACTCCCTGCAATAATCACTAATTCACATCAACCTGATTAAGACAACTTCAACTTGCATAGTATTGAGTGCTCATGACTTGTGTCAGCCATCCTATTAACTCTGTGTACTCTGTTCTCTTTCCTGATTGCTGCAGTTCCCTCCCTTCTATGCAGCTGTGTTTCCTTCCTGTCTTCCCCGTGCCTGCCTGCCTCCCCCGGACTCTCGACACCCTGTCTGTTATAATGACCTCCTCTCTCAGATTTCCCCGTCGGCTTCTGTTGCTCCATTCAATAAGAGACCTCTTTCTGTGAGTGGGTCTGACCGAATTCAGTCTTTTTCATTACAATATGTTACATATATTCACATGCTGTAGGGATGAATACAATTTATTCCTCACCAGCATACATGTTTATATAAGAAAAAATTGGGAATTTTAAGTATTCGTATGCTTACACACAATTATAAAAAGAGAAACTCATATCTGTGACCTTTAGGGTTGAACTTCAGATTTGTGCTACAATCATGCACTTAATGTTAAGGCAATTGTAATCACACCTTCATGGGCATTCAGCACTAATTAATTAAATCGCATGGCACCAGTGTGATTGCAATGTGTTCTGTAACCCATTAGTTAATACAGTACAGTTTGCGTTAGGTATTAATACTCAAGATTGTAGATTTACATACTGCGGTGTTTTTGAAGTCATATTCTAGTGTTTATATCAAATTATCAGACTGCATGTTTAAAACGTTATAATGTATTTTATTATATTGTATTATTATTTTTTTGGTTATGAAAACATAATTCACCAATTTTTAACTTTCAAAAGCTTTGTCTCACTTTTGGTTTTACTATTTCCTTATGAAGTTTGACATGCTGAATAAGAAAATCGCATTGCAGTAATGTTTGTATATCATCAGCAATGCTCATAAAAAATTATGCATATTGGCATTATATACAGGTCAACTGCATTCATCTGCCATTACACATGTGATCATGTTGAAACCACATGACAATGTATATTACCATTACAGTCAGTGCCTTAGAATTACCATACACAAGAACCATAAAAAAATCGATCAAGTTTTTAAATCAGAGCAATCCCTTAAGTCAGTGGTCCCCCAACAACTGTGCTGCAGATCAGTACCCGGCCACGGATCATTTGGTAATGAGCCACAGAGAAAAAAAATCAGGTACCAGGCTGCACAGAAACAATAAAAAAATGCATGTTTTAAATTTTTATTTATATTTTATTGCAGAGTTAGGGTTAGGGTTGCTCCAACTGATTATGCGTTATGGTGAGATTTATTTATTATTTGCAGTTACACACACACGCAATGGCCGGTCCATGGAAAATTGTATTACATGAAAGTGGTCCATGGTGCAAAAAAGGTTGGAGACCGCTGCTTTAAGTGACACCTTTTGTGTAAATTACCACTGCATGGTTTATCATCTAACACAAGTCGTGCTGGGCTTTCTCACAGTAACCCCACAACCATAAAGTAAAGTTAACAGTATATAAAAAGCTCACCAGGCAAACGTAGACACTGTAGTTAGCCAGTGTTTGTTTACATTTATTAATTCAATTATTTCTTTTTCGTACCATTGCCCAGCATGTCCTACACTGTTATACTGATGAACGTTTTCATCACAATTTTATTTTAACAGTAGATTTTCTACACTGATTTTTTTTTCCCCTCCATGTTTAGATTTATGATTCCTCAGAAATATAGAGGAAAAGGCTAGAAACCTAAAGTGAAAGACCGAAGCTGCCACATTGTGTGACCAGTTTGCCTGGAGCTCTTGCCATTACGGCCGCTGGTGCTATGCAGTTTTTCGCCAGCTAAAAAACAGTCTGTCCTAAAGTCCAGCCCAGCGGTCTCCTTTGATTAATATCTAATATTTCCTCAGCACTATTTCATCATTGTTACAGTGTGTATGCTTCCCCCTGGATTATCTAAGTTCATAAGTGAAAGTAGGAAAGATGGGTGTGCTGGGTGATGTCTGCGGTTGCCATGCTTGTACACCTGCACATGGTAATTAACTGGACCACCTGACCATCCTGACTTTTAAGGTTTCTGTAGGTGACCATGATGACAATGATGGAACCTTAATACAGCCAAAATTAACTGGAATGCTCCAGCCGACTGCTATTAATCATTATGTGTCTGCAATGACATTTCATTTCATTTCAAGTTTGGGGGGACATGCTATTTATGCACTTCAAAGAATGATAATTAGGATTACGAGTTTTTTTTTCCTAATTATACTTATTTGTTAATCTTACCTATTCAAATCTAGTAATGCTTACGATTCGGATATAATGTATTGGTAAGTAGAAAATTGTTAAACAGAACTAGTATTTTTTTTTTAATTGCTTGGCACTGTGTGTAAAGCCTCACTGTGCTTTCCTGGGTTTACTCTGAGTTCTTTGATTTTCTCCTACATGAAGAAAGACGTGGATTGGACACCTTTAAATTGCCTAGCGTGTGGTTGTGCAAAAGTATGACATTTGTTGCTTAGCTACTCCATGCTTATACAGGATAAAATGAATAATGGATGGATGAACATACTATTATATTAATCTCTTATTACTCCTGCAAAAGGGAAAGTTGTTCTCTGCATTCAACTCATCCCCTGGGGAAGCAGTGGGCAGCCATTTTTGGCACCCAGGGAGCTAGCACAGAGTGTCTTGACCAAGGACACACCTGGTGTGAGGGCTGGGACTCAAACTGGAAGACTTCCACATCCCAGCCTGATGTCCTACCCATTGAGCCACCAGGCTGCTGTTGCATTATTTTTACATGTTTGGTAAGCCAAACACAACTTTAATGGATAACCTTCTCCCTCAAACCTATACCAGTGGTGTCTTCCTTAATCTTTTATTTCACAGCTGGTCATGATGTTTTCTTCCCTTATCGCACACCTTCTGGGAGGCTTCTGCATCCCAGCCTGATGGTTTACTCATTGAGCCATCAGGCCACTCTTATTTGTATTAGTACAGAGCACAGAAACTCAAATCAGCTCAAATTTGTGTAAATCCAGTGGTTACAGATAACAGGTGACCTGCAGGTGTGACATAGCAATGCTAACTTGTTTTCTTGCCTACTCATTCACATTCAGTTGGCCTTGAAAATCATCAGTAAAATAATACAAACATGAAAGTTTCTGATGAAAGGCAGGGGTTTTGTCACTCCTTATCGCAGTCCTCAAAAGTTGATGCATATTAATGAAAATGAGAAAAATTATGCATGCATCAGTGTTTATGATTTCTAAGGCCGGACACTGCAGTGCTTCCACATCTGAGCAATTCTCGGCCTAAATATCTGCAAGAAAACAAATAATTTCCTATTTTATTAATATTTAGCTGATGCACATATCTGCAAAAAATTACACAGTTGTCTTCATTGGCACTTAATTTAAAAATTATGGTCACTAAGGCCCTGATAAAAGCTAAAACTGACTACCTGTACTTACTGTATTAGTGTCAAGTGGTTTACCAATAACATATTTGAACTCAAGGCAGCTGAGGAATAATATATCAGCTGCATACCATCTGTGCGATAGGTCTGTCTGGACATGTGACAGAAAAAAAAAACATTCCAAATGGTTAAAAGGTTACTACCTATTGAAATTATTTTCAGTGCTGGTGTGGAGATTGTAAAATGTCTGCACGATGGTTTCTCTGTGCATTCTGAGGCGTGACACAGAAGGTAGGCCGATAACAGACATCAGCCCTAAAACTGCTCTTAGAATTACTAGCGTCTAACGCAACAGAAAGCATTTTCTGATTGGTTGTGGTGCTTGGAGGGTAACAGTAAAAATGGCTGCCAGAGAACTGAAGTTACTAATGAAAATTCAAGAATAAAATTCTAGCAGGAGGCAGTGCATTACCCTTAAGCAATATAACTAATCTGGTAGAGGTATTATCCAGCAGCATAAATCGTTAGCAGTTTAAAATGTAAGTGCCGCGTGCCAGTGTGGATGAAGACCTCTGGTAAGGGAATACATATGCAAATTTGTGCTTATTTTTAGTTCAAATGTAATAGTTTAAATTGACTGTAAAAATACATATGTGAAGGACAATGTTCCATCCACGTCTCCCCAGGATATTTCAGCTCTCACATATTGAACTGACAGTAAAATTAAGTATAAATAAATCTAAATTAAAGGTCAAAACAGTAAGGATAAAATAGAAAACAAACGATATACATATCAATACTGAGTTACTATTTTCGGATGCTCCTGTCAGGGGCCACCACAATGGATTTTCCATCGCCATCTGTCTTCTGCATCTTCCTGTGTCACAGCCACCACCCGCATGTCCTCCCTCACTGCATCCATATACCTCCTCCTTGGCCTTCCCTATTTCCTCCTACCTGGCAGCTCCATCCTCAGCATTCTTCTCCTGATATACGTTGCATCTCTTCTCTGTGCATGCCCAAACCATCTCAATCTCATCTCTCTTACTTTGTCTTTAAACTGCTGCGCTGTTCATTCATTCGTTTAGCAGACGCTTTTATCCAAAGCAACTTGTAACATTTCACATATATGTTGCGATGATATTGGTTTTTTGTATTTAACCCATCCCCCTGGGGGTGGAGCAGTGGGCAGCCACGTGCGGTATCAGAAGAGCCAGCATTTGAGTGTCTTGTTGTTTTAATTTCCAGTCCTGTCCATCATCTTAAAAACACCAGGTTATACGTGTCCTTCATACAGTTTTGAGGAAATCCAAAACATGATTATTTCACTAAATCCAGCTGGTTGATTACATTACTTTTTTTGTGTGATGAAAGTTTGCATCTATGTGGTTTAAAAGTACATTACACACCTTTGCTTAGAAGGCAAAACCCATTATGCACATCCACGCTGTGACAGTATGTGTTACAGTGTCATTTTATCGGGAAATCAGGTAAAACCCAACACATTTCTTCAGTATTTTTTAAGTACCAGTACATTAGAAAAAAAGAACAACCAATCAGCCTGAGCATTGCCAACTACACACACAGTACAAACGAGATTTATAATGACCAAGGAGCAAGACGGGACAGACAATGGCTAAATACACACCAAGGTGACTTAAACCTGCACATTAAGCACGATGTTAGCACCCAAGGTCCAGGAGATTCTAATAAAGCGCCAGGTTGGCACCTCACAAAGCAGCTCCCATTTCAGCCTGCAACGGGGCTGGCGAATAATTTAAAAATGGTAAAATATCAAAATAAGGAAAGAAGAACTGAACAATGCATGTCAATTCCGTGTCATTTTCCTAATTTAACTAAGTGGAAATAATGCATTAGTTATAAAAAGAGTGAAAAATGGGCTTTGTATGACATGTAGAGATATTACATGCTATTAGACTATTAGTGGGAATGTTTTCACATCCGTTCTTTGTGAGTGATCCGTTGCTGTACCTAGTGAACTATGGGTAATTGAGCATGAACTAGTATAAAAGAAAATTTATGCTGATTGGTGCATCAAAGGCAAGCATGGAAAGGACCAATAAGAAAGCAGAAAAGATAAGGTATTACAGTATGTGTCTAGAAGACAGCTGTACATTTATTCACATAGGAAACCTCTGCTGTCGTGCCTTCTGCATTCAAATGAATTACCGGTCGAGATTTTAAGACCTCACCAGATTAGACCTCACCGAATTGATCCATTTGAGGGCTATACTCTGGACTATATTCTGGACCAGTGAATTTTATTTTTTATTCATTTGAAGTTCACAAACTACGCTGGTGATTTAATTAAATTATTTTTTTTTTTTTAGAAGTTACTGGGTTGAAACAAGAAAAAAAAATGGTTTTAAGAAAAAAATGCAAATATCTTCAAAACAATAAGCAAGTAATAGATTTGTCATATTTGAATGCAACTTTCCTGGTTTAACCAAGCCACTTCTAAGAAAAAAAATTATGTATCTTTAATGTATTTATTCTTGCTTCAACTTCACCATATATGACTTTTTAAGATAATTTATGAAAATTTCTTTATAACCATTTTGTTGGAAAACAAGTTATGATTGTATTGCTAATGACCTCTGGGAAGAGGCATGCATTTTTTTGCATAACAAGTACATAACTTAGTACAGATTTATATATGACTCTGTCTAAAATGTTTTTAGCCATTTAAATAGATTAAAACATTTTCATTTGAACACTCAGTTGACTTGTGACATTCCCGTTTTGAGCCTCATGAATATTTCCCCAGTAACGTATCTTGAAAATTAGACAAACTTATAGCAAATTGACAATATTAAGCATTTGTTTCATTTCCAGCACCTCAAAATAAGCCAAGTTTTACTGTTTTTGTTTCGGACTCATTATGTTTGTAGTGCAGCGCTATGTGTTGTAGACCAACACATCAAATAAAGGAGCACAAAGAACCGAGGATTTGGGCTACACAACTAATTTCAAAGGCTGCAAGCTCATGCCATACGTGATTCTGTCCACTGTGCGGAGAAGGTCAGCCTGATGTTTACAGAGATTACGTCTAACACCAAAGTGAAACAGTTCAAATGAGTGAAGAATTAACGAGATGGTGTTTGATGTAAGTCTGGTGTTGTTAAACAAAGCAAAAAAATGGATTTCGCACATCAAATAAATCAACAGGCTTTAATGTGATACTAAAAATACTAGTCTGTGTGAAGAGGAATTTGACAGGGATTCAAGCAAAGACCTTCTATGTACAACTTCAGCTGCATGGTGGATCAATAAAGACATATTTTGCATGTGCACAACTGACGCCTACATGACAATGCAGGTACAGGAAGACCAGTAAACTGTGACCTTAACCTTGTGAAAGCCATGGCCTTGCTCTGACTTCTTTGCATTGCCATTTACATGGTGCGTGCAAAGAGGGCTTTGCCTGATGCAGATGGAACCATCAACAGCTCTTTGCAGTCACGCCTGTTTGAAATATCATGACATTAGGGTTGTAAATTCTGTGTGAAGGACAGTATATCATGTATTAAAACCCAAAATCACATTAAATGTTTGGTTGCAGAGATATGCAAATGTACAAATAGCAAATGGGGAATTGAACAGCAGAAATTTCTTTCAAGGTTCTGATAACATCATAACCTCCCAATCACCACCCCGGGGATATGAGATCATTTGGTTTTACAATATATTGCTGGGCCATCACCAAATCACTATAAATGAACTTGAGCAGGACACGTCATATCAAAATATCCAGTATATCCATACAAAACGGCTAATCAGTGGAAGCCTAATTAATGTAATGTTTTAAGCATCACATAGTTTAAGTGAATGGCCGACTACAAAATGCTATCTTTCTGAAAAATAGACGATTCTATAGTAGGAACAGCAGCGATTGCTCTTTTATGAGCAAAGAAAAATGGAAGTCACAATAAGGTCGTTGTAAAGGAAAGTGTCAATATATTGACCTGTGAAAACACAACTTGTATTTTCCGACAAAAGAAGAAACAGTTATGTGTAGCATGCACTTACCGGCTCTAAGTGCTAGTTAATCTATCATCCATCAACCAACATAAATTACTCCTTAAACAGATC
>JABJVR010000526.1:0-20970 GCA_025773905.1 Chitala chitala | reverse complement strand
ACTTGAAAATTGCTGTATACCACCGCAATTCAGCTAATGTGAAGGAGCTGGAGTTTTGCCTTGAAGAATGGGCAAAAATCCCAATGCAAAGATGTACTAAACTAATACAGACATACATTTAGCAGACACTTTCATCCAAAACGACTCATATTTCACATACGTATTATAATGACCTAACACTGCGTGTCTTGCTCAAGGACACATCCAGTGGCTGGGATTTGAACCAGGAGAGTTCAGCCGCCCACCCTGATGATTTACGCATTGAGCTACTAGGCTGCCACGTACCTCAATACACATGCAGTTGTAATTGCAGCAATAGGTGACTCGACAAAAGTATTGAATGAATACTTGTGCACCTTCTCTTTGTTTGCTTTAATTATTGTTTGTGTCACAATAAAAAACTATTTTGCACCTTCAAAGTCGTAACCTTGTTGTGTAAATCAAATGGTACAACCCCCCCAAAAATGCATTTTAACTCCAGGTAGTAATGCGGAAAATCAGGACAATTCAGATTTGGATGAGACACAGATAAATTCTATTATTACGCTTTTATACAGATCACAGGATGTTTTATTCCATTTGTACGATGGGCAAAGGCGCCCTGTATCTCTGGCATCTCTTGGAATATAGTTTGTTACCAGTAACCTGTTAACGTCACAGAGCTGCTTTGTGTTAAAACGCAAAAAGTTTTGTGTAAAAACGCAAAAGTTTTACGTTATAACACAAAACTTTTACGTAAAAACGCAAAAAGGTTTGTGTTATAACGCAAAACGTTTTGTGTTAAAACACAAAACTGATGATATATATATTTTTTTGTATGGTGGCAGTAATATGCCGCCGTATTAAAGTAATTCAAACATACCCAAAGTGTAAGTTTCAAGATTTGAAAAACATGTTATAAAAGTACGGGTCAATGTTGGTGTGATTTTAAGGGCAGTTAATCTCCATGTCCTTCTGGCTTTTCTGTACTTGTGTTTATTCATGAGGAAAAGAAAGATGCTGAGATTTGTATGGTCTTGAAAGAAATTCTATGTCTGTTATTGTCAATTTGTTTTGCATCTTATATAAATGTCCCTTCCAGATGCTCAGTTTGAATTTAAAATGAAAACCAAATCAGAATTTGTTTCGTCTATGAAATAGCTGCAAATGATTTTGCAGTGCCAAACGGCATTGTTAGTGAACAGTTGGGTGCCAGCTGCTTCAGAAGTCAGCCAGCCAAGGCTTAAGAGAGAAACCTCTAAGGCTGAATCTGCTGAAATAACCCCACGTTCTCATAAACCAAATGTGCTCGAATTACAAGGATCGTTTCAGAAATTTACTTATATCATAAATTCCAAAATGCCAATACATTTTTTAATTAAAACCTGTGTTTGAAGTGAATGATATAAAGTAATGCAGTTTTTTAAAACAATGATTTTTTTTTTTGTTGTTATATTTTTCTACTTTCTCACCACAGAAGCAGGTACTGATGTCCAGATTTCCAAACTGACAAAGAGCGACCACAGAGCCCCCTAAGTGTAATATGTGAGTGTGTGATAGCTGCACGTACCACACATCTCAGACCATCTCAAAGATGCACCGGCCTTTAATACCCATATTGACCTCATTTATTGGCCAGTAACATGTGTTTAGTCAGCTTGCTTTCCCTCTAATTGTTATTCCTTAAGGGGCAGAAGTTAATGAAAACACAACAAAATGAGTAGCCAGCAGCCCACGGCCTGCATCGATTAACTGGCGGTCCTCTGCAGCAATCTCCATTTCTCTCCATGGTTACGCAGCACAGAGGTTTGCGCTCTGCCTCTCCATTCCTCTCTTTCATAACCAGAGGAAGGGGTGAGGGGTTAAATATCTAGCTTGAAGCAGCTTTACTGCACAATTTATGAGCACAGCAAAGCACTTGGTGGTCTGGAAAGTTGAGCATCTTTAATTAATCACCGAGGAAACGGACAGCAGTGAGCGCCATGCTCTCTATTTGGTTCACTCTTTTTTTTTCATGTATAGGAGGAGCTGAAATACTGTGTAACACACTTGTTAATGTAAGAAGACTGACAAAAAGTGTAATTATTTATGATGCTGGTCATGTGAGAGTCAAGAGACCACCATGGTTTGGCACTGCCTGGCTGTTGTCCATTCTCCCAAATCCTTTAGAAGGTGACAGTCTGACCCCCCACAGGTTGAAGGGCACTGCACTGGAACGGGAAGAAAGAGGAACAGTGGTGGGTAGAAAACCAACCCCTTTCACCCCCCCCCCCCCAAAAAATTGTACCATACTTGATTGATATGCTGAATATAACAACACCTTTACACAACAAGGAAGACACCACCAAACGGTTTGCTTATCATAAAACATGAATGCTTTCATTTTGTTATTTGTGTAAATTTTAATTGACTGGTTGAATTTGGCATTCGTTGATTAGTTGGAAAATTGCAAATTAAAACCTGAACAAATTAACCATATTGTTTTGGCATTTTTAATTGTACCTTCTAAATTGAATACTTCAGGACAAAGTAGTTGTGATTCCTCAATACATTAATCAGTTTGTATGCAGAGACACTTGACTGGAGACAGTGTGGACACCACAATCTGTTAGCCAGGAGGAACTGGAGGGTGACGGGAATCCTTGAACCATTCGCTATGGGCGTCAAGTATTCTTCTATGGTGTGTGTGAGATGCGTGAGCGAGATCCCCAGGCAGACGCCCCCCGCCTGGCTCCGCCATGCGGAACAGCTCGCTGTGGCAAACCAGCCGAGCAGCATAACGTCTGTCTCCAAGCAGACTGCTGAAATACAGCACTAACCAGTGACACGCACCGTTTGGACCAATCTGCCTGCTTGATGACTTACAAACAAACAGAAAAGTCAAAGTCAATGCAGATGCGTCTGCTTGTGACGGACAGCTCCTCTCCTCTCTTCTCCTCTCCTCTCCTCTCTTCTCCTCTCCTCTCTTACCTGGTTCTATTGTTCCAGCTTGGACTTCAGTTAAAAAAAGCCATCAAGGTTAGGTTGAAAGGCAAAATGTCTGTTCTGAAAATGGTGAAGAAGTTTGAACGATTTCTGTCAGTTCACCATAAGCCACATGTAGCCGTTTCGTATCTTTTCCATCACTTCATTATTTAAACCTATAATAATATACATATTTTTTTCTGTTTGGAGTTTTTGCTGTGTTTCTACACATCTTTTCTCCAGTGTCACCTGTACAAAAAGTGCATTAGTGAGCAACTAATACTAAAAATACAGATTTAATAATGAGCTATAAATGACATAATACTGTATGTACATAATACATTGTAATAAATACATAGTACATGCATATCAAAACTGATTTTTAAAGACAATTTCTTTTTGCCTTATGAATAAACCATAGCACCACTGCTTTATCCCCACTGATGTCTGGTATAAACAAATGGCACTCATAATATGAAGTGCTGTACTATGGTGAGGGGCACAGATAAAGAAATGGGCAAAGGATGCTTGGCATAGATGGGATTTACAGTTTATACTCAACCCATCAGACCACAGCCAGAGCCAAGAGCTGTTTGAATGTGGTGTGAGCGGTCATGTGGCGCCACTGCATTGTGAAGGAATTGTGAAAGAGCTTGGCTGCTCTTTGTAGGTATTTCTATTGCAGCTCAGCCAGTCACAAATTCATTCAGATGTCAGTACTCATCCGGCGCAAATGAAGGACATGTTTAAAAGACATCGCACACTGCGTGTTCACCTGTGAACATACTGGTGAGTTACGTAATTTGGGCGTACTCTGCACTCCACTTTGTTTCACTGATCAGTGGAGAGAAAATGCAAGATGAATAATGATGTCCAAATTGTTTTGTAAGAACACTTCAAAAAAGCAACTGAGTTAACTTTTTTCTGTGTCGTTTTGTGTAGCATGCAAAAAAATGCATGACTTTAATTCTTAATGTAATACGTTGCAGTTGCGTTAATTTTATTCATAACTGCCACAGCTGCAAACAGACAGAGGTGAGTGAAGTCTATGTGCAGAGACTTTGGTACACAGACAGTGGAAACAACTAGGAAAAGCAAAACCTAACAACAAATAAAGAAAATCAACACAGGACCAAAATAACTCAGAAATTGAAGGCGAACATAAGAAAAGCCAAAACATCGAGACAAACTGAAATCAAGAACAGGGCAACAACCACAAGACTTCAATATCAAGCCAAAGCAAAACACACAACACCCAACTTAAACAGCAAACAAAAGGAAATAAACAACAGGTGTGCACGCTCAAACAAACGAGGGAACAGGGACTGGAGAGCGAGGGGGCGTGGCCACAAACACAAGGAGGGAACAGGGACTGGAGAGCGAGGGGGCGTGGCCACAAACACAAGCAGCAGAGGTAAAACATGCCAGTAATCCCTTTCATGAGATTCCATTAATATAATATAAAAATAAGGAGCATTAAAGGCAAAACAATTTTAAATATAATTAGCAAATATTAAATATTAAAATTTTTAATCACCAAAGCTATATACATACTGTATAGAAAAATCAAGAATAATTTTGAATTTTATAACATGGTATGATACTATGGTGCTTCAAAGTTTATGTTCGACATAAGTGCATAAAAAATTTTAGAAAATGGTAAATGTAAGCAACATAAACATATATAGTAATGTAATATTTAATAAAATTCAAATATCACCTATATGCTGTGCATATACAGTGTGTGCATGCATGCACACCTGCGTGTGTGTGTGTGTGTGTGTGTGAGATCATACCTTTTACATGAAAGCTGTCATACAATTTGTAAAATACTAATTAAATGTACATATGCTTTTCTTTCAAAAACCGAAACTTTTTGCAATTTTTTTTTTCATGAGCTTCCAAACATTTTCATTGTTTTATAAGTGCGATGTGTAGATGCTGTGCATGATCACATGATCATTTTTACTTTGTTTTGACTATAAAAGCCTGAAGATGGGTTACATCAAACTACGCCGTATGTCACCTCAAAGTTATAGAACATAGGAAAACTTTCTCCAAACGTACCGTATGTAGTAACTTTGGAACTATTAAACAGAGCCAATAAAAAAAAATAAATAAATAAAATGAAGAAAAGAAAAAACTAAGAAAAAGCTCTAATTGGTAAACACCAGTACCGTACATCAGCTAATAGATGTGGCTGTCAGGCCCACACAGGTTGAATCAATGATATTCTCTTGGCCATAAATACTTTTTTATTATTAGTTGCCAAAGGCCTTAAAAGAATTGTTATCTGCAGTTTTGCGCTTAATCGATGAAGGAATGCACAGGGGTTTTAACTTAAAACGTGACCCCTGTTGCTGTTATTTGTAAACAAGAAACAACTCTACATGCTTTGTTTTTGTACATTTTGCTTTAATGTTCTTTTCCATACAAGCTGTAGTATCACTGCACTTTGCTTCTTGAGTAATTTAAAAATTCAGATTTTTTAAGGTCTTTTTCATGTAAATACATATTTCTAACCCACGTTGAGTAGATGAAAATGTCACTTTAAAGGTTTAAAACATTTGTTTCTTTTTGTGCATGTGTGTATGCCTGCATGTGCGTGTATTTCCGTGGAAGGTTATCCGTGGGATAACTGCTAGCTTCACGTGGACAAATATATTGCTATACAGCTGAATGAAATGAAATGAAATTTCCGTTAAGATAAATTTTGTACAGCATAGAAAATTTTAATTAAATTCATTAAATTATATGTTCTGACATACAACTGAAACATGAATTATCAGCAAGATCCTGACACAATGTTTTAATTTTTTTTAGTTTATTTACATCAAACACAAAATGTACTCTGTGGAGCAGTGTCAAGAAACTTATTACAAACTTATTAAAAAATATTATAAAAAGTGAAAGTAAAGCCAGGAGGTTGTGTAAGCTGTCCCACTGGGCTGTCAGTGCTATGTCAGCTCACAAAGCTTCAGCTGTGAAGGTCTGTTATATCAACAGTGGACCAGTTCTCGCAGGAAACATGACATGACTTCTCCTACCTAAAATTCCTCTTGTGTTCCATCAAGAAAGCCTACCTCAAAGATATATTATATTATTCTCTCAGGATTTCATCTTTACTAAGTCATTCAGTGACAAGTGCTCATGAGGGGACAGTGGGGCATACATTAAATGGCTAATTTTTTCTTTTTATGTTCATTACTGGTGTTGGTTGTAGATACGTCTTTGTGCTGGATACATTATTTCTACTTCATTAAGCATATTTTTTTTTTGTGATGAAGGCAACACCAAGTCCATAAAATCCAGTTGCAGTGGAGATTTTTTTTTTATTGGTGCTGACCCAAACAGCCCAAAGCCAAATCCAGAAACCAGAGTCTTCAAAGATGTCCAGTAGTCACAGAACCAGGAATAGCCTTGAAAACACTGGCACCAAGGATAGAGGAAACCTGGGGGATGGAAGGAAGGCACCAGGTATGTGGGGCTGGATAACTGAGCAGGGACTGAAACACAAGGCAATGGCTTAGACAGCACTTAGATCTGACCATGATAATTGTAACAATACCTCCCAGTAATTTGAGGTTGTTTAAGAGGTTAAGTAATAAGTGGCTTGACCAAAATTGTAATCTGCAGTGTTTTCAGTGCAGGATAATTAGATCAGATTTGGTGCATCATATTTTGGATTGATGCCTTGCAGTTGATGTTTTAATATTCAGTGAAGTACAAAGGATGATGAAGCTGTTGAGGACAGTTAATGTCATGAAGTCTACACTGCAGCTATAAGAAATTCCTCCTGTACGACTGTATACTTTCAATTAGGCAGTAATTTCCCTCCCTATTTACATTTTATCTTTGATTTAAAAGCATCTTGTACCCATGTTTAAAGTGCATAAACATAACATACAGTGCATATATACTGATTTCTGATTTTAAATATTGTCTTCAACTAGAGGTCCATTGTGTAGAGCCAAACATGTTGATCAGAGTGGAAGAACAGCTTTCAATGATGATGGCAGTTGGGATTTGGTTTCTGTGTTTGGGAGGCACACACGAGACAGACATACACCTCTTGCCATACTGACTGGCTCTAATTGGAGCCAGGAGTCCACGGCTGGCACATCTGTTTCTTCCTCCTTCTGGGAAATAAGGAAGGTTAGTAACCCAGCACACATGGAAGGGGGAGAGGGATATCGAGGAGTTAGTCAGGGAGTTCTAGGAATACTCAGCACAGGGAGTCAGAAGGATGCTGCATGCGGTAGGTGCAGAGCTAGAGTGTGATCTCCTGGTTTAGGATTTTTATTTGCCTATTTGTCTGTGGGTGGTAACCCAACAACAAATGTACAGAGATGCAGACAGATCTACAAAGAGCCTGATGAAATTAGGAGGTGAATTGTGATTTTCAGTTTGTGATGTCCTTGAATACCCTGTAGTAGTGGAATTCACAACTGAATGGTAGGATGGCTCTCTCAGCAGTGGCTGGCAGGCTTGGAAAAGTAAGAAGATGCCACATCTTTGGAAAAAAAATACACACACACGCGCACACACACACACACACATATATATATGGATAAATATACAAGTGTGACATAGGTCTTTGGACTGCTCACAAGCAGGGCTTGTGAGAACATAATCACAGACATCCAGAAGCAGAGAGAGCTACAAAAACTGCCTGGAGAGCAGTTTCTGAGTACGTGTAATCCCAGGGTGCCCTGTAGAGGGGTTGTCATGGCAGTTGCATATCACCTGGAGACAGAGCTCACATGGGTCAAATAGAGCTTGGTAGGGTATCACTGGGTACCTCATGTGGCTGCTGATAATGTTGAAGTGTCAAGATGAGGTTCCAATGGAGGGGAGTTAGCAGACAGGAGGAGTTGAGAATCAGAGTGATCCTTTCAGTTTGGATGGTCAGCTCATATTTTCGGGAGAGCACGCCTGCCTTTGTATTCTTTCTGCCTGGAAGATAGGTGACATGGAAAATTAGTTGTGTGAAGAATAATTCCCACCTAGCTGGAAAGGTATTGGACCTTCATGTTGACTTAATATACTTGAGATTCCAATGATCTGTGTAAATAATCAATGTGCGACAATCTACCTCCAGCCAGTATCTCCATTTGTCCAGGGCAAGGTTAATTGCAAGTAGTTTCTGGTTGCCTACATTGTAGCTGCATTTAGCAGGAAACAAGTTCCTGCAATAAAAGGCAGAGAGGTATAATTTACTGGGATATATTTGATGCTGGGATAGGACTGCCCCAACCCCAGTCTCTGAGGCATCTTTTTCCACCATGAATGGGGTCTAGTTGCTTTACGATGAGGGCTGAGGTGAAGGGTCACTTTAACTGGAGAAATGCCCCTTTTGCCACTTGAGTCAACTGGAGTTTCTGGGGTGCGCCCAGGAGCAGAAAGATAAGGGGAGCTGCTATCAAACTAAAGTTAAATTAAAAAGCTAAATGTTAGTTACACCTATACAAATTGAGAAAGCTGAGAAATCTCTGTGGTTGTTTAACTGTGCATAGTTCTGGTCATTTAACAACCAGCCAAACCTTAGCTGAGTCCAAGTTGGGTTGTTCACATAGTTGAACCTGTTGTGCGACTCTCCCTCCCCCTTACAAGTGAGTTCCTCCTTAAGTTCCTTTGACAAACTGTTTCAGTAAAGGTCAAACAAGGCTATTTCACCCCAAACACTGACTGCCACTATGGTCCTAAAATGTGCTGCACACTCGGCAGTGAGATGGTGCCCTGTCAAAGGGAGAGGAGGTGGGTGCCAGTATCACTACCTAATTTCAGGTGGTGAAAAACATTCTGTAGGGCTGCAAACAAGCCCTCCAGGAAAAGTAGCAGGTGAGTTTGTTTTGTCCAGAGAGAGGTGGCCCACTTCAGTGCTGCACCAGAGAGAAAGGAGATGACATACTTGACTTGATCTTCCTTGATTGGGAATTGCCCCACATTTTTCTTGAGGTTGAAGGAGCATTGCATGAGGAACCCAAGACAGGGATCTGGATGACTATTGTGTCACTCAGTGCACACCCATGGGTAGGTGTAGTGGGTGGAGACTCTAAAAAGCTGTGGTGAATTCAGTAATCTACACTGCCTGTTAACAAAAATGGGCTTCATACTGTGTAGGATCCATCTGTGGTGAAATCATCTGTAACATTGGAGAAATGAGACAGAGAGGTGGGATCCCCTTTGCAAAGTATATTGGTTCATCGTGAATAGCAACCAGAGTATGATTTGTTAATTGAGAAACAAATCCGAACATACAGGCAAGGGGTTGAGTAGCCACGCAGGTCAGTCCAAGTTGGGAAGGTGGGCTGGGTGAGACAGGACAAAATGTAGGTAAGAAAGAGAGATGGGTAGAGCAAGAAGGGATGAGAATGCCAGAGAAATCGGGAAACATGCTACTGGGTATTTTGAATGAGTGCGCAATACTTTGCAAAGTGTTGTTTCTTGCGTAGTTTTTTATGCACTCAGGGAACACAAGCTATGGTTGGCAATTGCTGGTGAGGGGGCATGACAAAGTCATCCAACCAGGCCTGCAAATGCCTCAAATTCCTGGCAACACAGTTAAGAAGAACAACTGATTGTTACTGGCAAAAGAACAGGTCTGTGCTACATGGCTATACTACTGCTTTATAACACGCAGCCAACAATAGTACTTGGGGTCTCCTTAGCACTAAAATAAAAATGGAACTCAAACCAACAATATTAGTATAAAAAGAAAATAATAGTAATAATGATAAATATAGTTTATAGTCCATGGTCCATATAGTCCGTATAGTCCATACAGTCTTGCACCATGTTCTCCACCTCCACTACTGACGCGGCCATAAGGAGCTGTGGTTGTAAGGTTTATTAAGGTTTATTTAAGGCCTATTGACATGCTTTACACGGTCACCAAACACACGGTACCAAAAACTAATAAATAATATTCTGCTTTCAATAAATACCTTTCTCATTATTGTGTTAGCTAAGATGTTAAAGAGCCACATCTCCTTAGTGAACTCCGGGTCGGATTGCAAAATACTCTGATCATTCATTTCAAATCCACACACAACTATTCGAGCCATTGTATGTCGCCTTGAAGACTCTAATGAATTTATGAGGTAGGTGCTCAGTCTCCGATGCATTCCAAAGTGCAGGCCAGAGAACGCAATCAAAGGCGGACTTGAAGTCTATAAAAACAATTATAGTTCTTTTTCTGACAGGAAAATAACAATGTATTTATGATCTGTCCTGTAAGTGAATTAACAGCTGTCTACGCAGGCCAGTGAAACTTTGTGAAAAGCCACAAGGTGAACTGATAAGTGTAACAGACCAGGAACCACACTGGAGGCTGGAATCCTCTTTGCAGAGCTTTTATTTCAGAGGCAAGGTGTAATTGTAATTGTGATCCATGAGACGAAGTCTTTTATCCAAGCGAGGGGTCGTTGAAGCCAGTAGGTCAGTCCGATGTCATGATGGGGGCTAGGGGAGACACAGAGGGTTGGATAGGTACTGGGAGTCGGGAGTATACACGAGGGCATGGAGCACGTAGACAAGGGTTTCATAGACTGCTCGGTACACATACTGTGCTGTAATACTTTGCATTGGTGTACTATCATTGTGGTGATTTTATGTGGTTGTGGTTGTTCAGGACTGGCTGGCAGGTACTGATGAGGGGGAGATGACAATAAGGGTGTTGGAATGTGAAGACCAGGAGAGTGGGCTCCTCAGCCTAGTCTAATCTAAAGAATGGGGTGGGACCAGGTGACTATAAAAGTCCAGTGTATTGTTAGCACAGGGCTTTTGCCCTTCTATCAAAAATTTTGGTTTCAGCAGATGTAGAGGCCTCTCTGCACAAAGAAAATAAACTCTTACTAATTCATAACTCTTGTGTATATCCTTGTCTCAGCCACTTTACAAAATTTCCACGACAGCAGTGAATGCATTTTTTGTCAGCTGCTGGAGGGCGAAGATCTGGTAACAGCAGCTCTGGCTTGGTCAAAATCCTACCTGTTCTTCCTGGCTGGTGTGTTCATGGTAAATCTGCAGACTTGACTGGAAGACTTTTATGAATACCTTGCCGACAACGGAGAGCAATGTAATACTATGATAGTTCCTACAATCGCTACTGTCACGTTTTTTGTGGATTGGCATGACGATGGCGCATTTCCTGGTGGTTGAGATCTGTTCAGACCACCAGATTTGGTCATCAATGTGAGTCAATTTTGCAAGACCTCACCTCCAGCCTTTATAGCTTCCACTGTAACTTGGTCTGCTTCAGGTGCTTTTCCATTCTTCAGTGATGTTATGGCTTTTCTCATTTCATCAGGGTTATCTGGGATTTTGATAGCAGATGGCTCAACCGGTTGTCCTTGCAGCAGTTTGTAGTCGTACAATTTATTGAATAATTCTTTCCACCGCTGAAGACGTTTTTCGGTAGATCACACAAATGTCCCATCCACTATTTTGATGTTGTCATTTGGTTGATTTGGTTTTTCCGCTCAGTCACTTTACATTGCAATACAGCATGCAGTATTCATATTTGGATGTGGCTTCTTTGAGTTCTTCTGCCACTTTGTTCCAGTAGGCCTCTTGTTCTGCTTTCATCTTTTGCCTGATTATGCAGTTGAGTTCACAATATTGATCCTGGTCTACCAGTTTTGCATGTTTAATTTGATATACTAGTCGCAGGTACTCATCAGATATCCCAGGCTGCATGTGATGGCAGATGGTAGGACACAATGGTTTGGCACATTACAGGATGGTATCTGAAATCTGCTTTTCTTGGTCAAGAAAACCTTCCACCTCAGTTAGCACAGAGAATTAGTTTGAAAGGCTAATCTGGAATTCTTGTTTGTGAGTGGGAGTTAGCAGATGAGACTAATCAACCCTGGCTGATGGACACGCTTTGTGTTTTGTCCAGTGTAATCAAAATTGGACAAGGGCCCATACAAGATAGTGATCTAAGCTGCAGTTATGCTTTCTCATGGCACAAACATCACTGAGACGATTTAAAGCATGAGTTGACGAGTACACAATCAATCAGGCCCAAGTCTTTCCCAGAGGGGTTCTGCCACGTTAATTGGTGTTGATGAGGGTGTTGAAAAAAACTGCTCCCAGCTACTAAATTGTTGAAAGCAGTGAAAGATAACAGACATAATCCATTCTTGTTGATTTCACCAAGGCCATATTTTCACAGGGTTCCCTCCCAACCCTGTGAATCTGTCCACTCCAACATGGGCATTGAAAACACCAGCATAGTATGATGAAGTCTGATTTTGAAATGGAATCCAGTGTTTCTTGGAGCTGCGTGAGAAATCCTTGACCAGGTCAGGGCTTGGTTCAGTTGGTGCATAAATGCTGAATCACTGAAGATAAAGCCCAGAAGAACACCAGCTAGGAGCCAGAAGTGTCCTGGTTCAAATACCAGCCCAGCTGCCAGGTGTATCCTTGTGTAAGACACCCAGTTCTAGCTCATTGTAACATGCATGTGAAATGGTTTAAGTTGCTTTGGACAAAAGCATCTGGTATATGAATAAATGTAAATCAGTTTTTTTGTCCACAAAGCAGGAAGATGTTTAACCTGATACAGATTGTATGGTTTATGTAGTGTAAATATAGAGTATCCAGGCTTAAATTCTGGCCAGAGCAACTTGTCCCTCAGCTGAGGATAAGAAAGCCTTACTGCTTTGTATTGTCACTGGGATAGGTTGAGGCTGAGAAGTTAACCTCTCTCATGTCCAGAATGGAGCCTCTAAGGTGGTCAGGTGCTGTATCCAGCATGCTCCTGGCAGCTCCTGGAGCTAAACTGAGACTAAACATAATGTTCTCTGTGCCGTTTGACCCTCCTTCACAGTGAGGCTGAGAGGGGGGTTTTGATGCCTGGGCTAAGCAGGATTCCTTCCAAACAGCTGACTTGACTGCACGGCACACCGGCATTGTCTCTGAAGAACAGCTCTGCCAACATTTTACAGCTTCATCACACTAATCAGTCAAGGTCAGCAAGTGTGTTTACTCTGATAATTACATAAAATGAAGAATCACAATGAGTTATAATGTAGTAATGAGCTAATCATCATACATTCCGTGGAGCTGTCTCAGGAGAGGGAGGGAGGATTGGTCTTTGTTAATTTGTTTAGTTGCCATGTTTTCACACCTGGCCCTTGTTCCCTGATTTTCAAAAGAGTTTTTTTTTTTTTAGTACTGAGAAGCAGAGAAACACTCACCAGTCACCCGTCATCAATCCTTACATTGCTTCTTTTTTTACTAGTATTGTTACTATGCTTGAAATGTTATAAAATATGTGAATTAGTTATACATATTATTATTATTATTATTATTATTATTATTTCCACTACTTTCCACTAACTCTCAGTACACTGAAGTGCTGTGATTCCCATATACATTGTTCAGTTTTACATCATAATGCCAGAGTCTTAAACATTTTACTGGATTAACCTCTTGTCTAGGGGCTACAATTTTCTATCAGTTGTATGTCTTTGATTTGACCTTCAAAGGAATACCTGTTGTTGTTCTGTATTTTTGCTTTAAAGTATCTCTACAGGGCTTTCTCAGTTCTGTGTAGTAAAAGGATGGTTTGTTTTGTCAGAATGAGTGCAGAATGGAACAGCAAATTCAACATTGATTAAACTGAACACACATGGCATTTAGTCACTTCTGAAACATTACAACATGTCTAAGTGCTGTGTTAAAAGCAGGTTAAAAAAAGAAAATATGACAGTTGCAGAAGTGAGTTACTTAGAAAAAAACATAATAATAATAATAATAATAATAATAATGTGAAAACCCCTGAAAACACAGTCAAAGACACAATCCAAACTTATGCTATACATAGATGCTGCTACAATGCACAACAAACAATACAACCCATTACCTCAGGCTTAAGACTACACACACAAGCAGGGTTTATACTCACAAATACAATAAGGTTGCAAATGTCATTCACAAGACACTAGTACTGTAAAATTCAATAGGGTGCACTGGGTAAAATGGCCAGGGAAGCCAAGCTGAAGTGACAAAACAAAACAAAAAGAAAAAACCTACTAGACTCAATTTGATTAGTGCGAAGCCAAGATAATTTTGGCTTCCCCTATTTCTTATATTCAATGGATACACACACACACACACACACACACACACACACACACATGAAATAGATTTTTCTTTATCAGTTTTGATAGTTTAACCCTAACCCTTGACCTCTCAGGGTACATGTCCCTGGTAAATTAATCAACATACACGCATATATCATATTGCAAATATTTGCCTCACACAGTCCAACAGTCCTAGAAAATATATCACATAAGTTGTGCCACACTAGCAGAAAAAACTATCCACATTACAGACCTTATATCATATTGATAGAAAAACAGAACATAATCAACATAAAAACCGCTATAAACATACCAGGCACACACAGCCTATAAAGGACAAAACCAAAAAACACAAAAATACATGTTGAATGTCAAGAATGGACATTGGTCATTGCTTTGTCATCTTCATATGTCATCTCTATGTAAAAGTATACAAACTGTATTTGTAGTGATTTTCCTTTTCAAATTAGTCACTGCACTGACACATGAGGGTATTAAGCTTTCCTTGATGTGTGAAAACAATGTCTGAATGTGACATTCCTTGTTTGTTTCTTCATTTGCTTTCAATATGGCTAAAAATGCATGCAGTAAAACAATCAAAACATGTTCTGCAAACACAAGACTATTTGTTTCTACTGCCATGCATGCTTACCTGTGTGATAGTGACACCTATTGGCCACACCCAACACCACACCCAGACTCCCCCTTGTGCTTTGGAAGAGAAGTACAATGTTTTTAGTAATGAGACAATACCTTGGACCTCAAAAGACATTTGATCTGAGGTCAGGTACTGACATGGAATCTGGTGTTAGGGCACAAGAAATGAATTGAACCAAAACAGACTATAAATCTCAGTCCAGCATAGCAATTCCTGACAAAGCAGAGGGTTTTTTTAATTTAGTTTCTGATTCAGACTTTGTACAATATTTAATCCAAATAGAATGTGACACTTTTATTTTATCATTGAGAGTAATGAATACTCACAGAGATGAAGTAAAGAGCAGAACATACATTTTAATAACATAATGGTCACACCAGAAGATGCTTCACAGAGTATCAACTAATGTTAGACTTAAAGAGAATTAATGCAAGGGAATTCAGTAAAATTAACCAATTAAGGTGCAGGTATGGATAATACAGTAATAAACTACATTGGTTCCAAGGGCCATAACTGTGTGTTAGCAGTTGTATTGGTTGATGTTAAATGTGATGTGTGTTTGTGTTAATAACCTGTGTACTAGACCGAGTGCAGGTTGCACTGAGCACGTCCAGGTCCATCAGCTCAGTGCAATCTTAATGAATCCTTTTAACAATGGTTTTGTAACATTATTAACTTTGTCTCAAATGGTGATTTTAGGCACACAGAACATCTAGTTTCAATGAAGTGGATAAAGAGAACTGTTGCTTTTAAGAACAATTACAGCAGAATTATGGGAAGCTTGTGTAAAGGCTGCATCTGTTCCTTTCTGGAAAATCTCTAAGGTAGCTGAACAGTGACATTTATTTTCTCATATGAATAATTGGTGTAAAAACACATACAACACTCATAATGTCATTGTGTGTGTGTGTGTGTGTGTGTGTGTGTGTGCGTGTGTGTATGTGTGTGTTTAGATATAAAAATACCAAATAAATAGAACCCACCAAAGAAATAAAGCAGGGCAGACAATTTTCAAATGAATTTGCTTTTATTGCATTATTGACTTTACTAAATGAAACTAAAACTGAAGGAACTTAAACCCTTTCAGAAGACCGATCGAGCAGTATAAATCACACAGTGTAGTCTTAACTATAAGAAAGAGGACAGTGTGCTGACAACAATAGAACAACATTTGATAAATAAATAAATATACAAATAAACTTATAAATTGACATATCAGTCAGTTAGTCAGTCAGTCATCTTCTACATCGCTTATTCCTGGCGAGGGTCATGGGGAAGCCTGGAGCCCATCCCAGAATACATAGGGCGTAGGACAGGGGGACACCCAGGGCGGGGCGCCAACCCACCACACACACACACACACACACACACACACACACACACACACACACACACACACACACACACTATGGGCAGTTTGGACCCACACCAATCAACCTAACCTGCATGTCTTTGGACCCACCAAGCACAGGGAGAACATGCCAACTCCTTGAATTATCAGCTGCCTCAACATTCTTTTGTTTTACAAACACAAGCTATATGCTCTTTGTAATACCGAACATGCATGTTCACTATCTTATAAATCAGATCTTACAGATATGCAGTTTAAACACCTTATATACTGTATGTCTATAGTTTCAGGCATAAAAATAAATACATTTAATGTAATTATATTCAATTGAATTCTATTTATTTTTATATAGTGCCTTTCACAACAATGTGCCTCAAAGCGCTTTACACAGGAAATTGCAGATATTGAAGAATTAATACAAATGAATGAAGCCAGACAACTATGGAGGAGAGGAACCAAAAACTCCACAGCGTGGAGAAAAAAAACCTCCGGGGGCCCAAGGCTGACTGGCTACCCAGCCCCTCCTGGGCATTCTAACATTACAGAGTGTAGTGCTACTTATTGAGACTTTGATTGTTACTAGTAATTTGGTATAAATAACACAATTCAGTCCTCCTTTGGTCCTGATGTTGAAGGCGCTCTCATTGGCCTTTGGTGTCCTTCAGGCGGAGCTTTGTCCAAGGGGATACATTAGGAGTCAGCCGCTCTATGAAGGCATCCCGCTCAGATGGTGCCCAGGCAGGCACCGGGTAACCATGTGCACAAGGAGAGAGTTTTGAAAGGGGTTAGCAAATAATACGAACTCTAGCAGCCCCATAGCAAACTGTTACAGTTGTATTGGTATGTAGAGCATATGCCAGCAGCAGTAATTACTGTGAGCTACGGAGACTGTTGTGGGAAGGCTAAATCAAAAAAATAGGTCTTCGGTCTGGATTTAAAGACTGGTACAGATTTGGCATCCCGTACGTATCCAGGCAGACTATTCCATAGACTAGGGGCTCTGTAACTAAAAGCTCTAGCACCAATACTTTTGTATACCTGTGGAACAATAAGTAGGCCTGAATTATTTTCACTTTTTGTATTATTATTATTTTTATTTATTTCCTTTCTTTCTGGATTGTATGAGGTTGTACAGGTGGGAGACACCTGAAGAGAGAGGGGCTCAGTAACACACAGAGCACTCAGGGAGCTCGCTCTCTGCAGGCTCATGTTGGCACCTCTCTGCCCATCATGTGACACTGGTCAAATCTCAGGCAACAGGTTTGACAGGTTAGCTAAACATTTTATTTGCACCGATAGACCAGGGCTGAAAGAGTTAGATGGTCTCTGTAAACTGTCCTGAGCATTTCTCTAAATTTTGAGCATTTGGTTGTTTTATTTGGACCACAACTTTACTGATTAAATGTCCAGTATTACAAAATACAAGGGATGCTGCTGCCTTGCTGCTTCAGGTTTGCCTCTCATTTTAAAGTAGACTTTTCTGGAGACGGTATCAGTCAGTCATCAAGGAGGTAGTGATATTCACTGAGTTTTTTTACAATCTGGTTCTCATACCGTGTTGCTGAATGGACACTTTTCAGTCATTTGTAATCAATCAATGTAAAAATTCAATGAAGTAATTAGCAAATGGAGATAAAAAGGAAATGAAAGTTTCATAGCCAGCACACGGGCAGGTAATCACTTAACCAAAGAACATTATCCAATCTGCCAACTACTTCAGTCTTTGCACAGTTCACAAAAAAGCATATCCCAGAGAACAAGTTTAGCGTTGTACCAAAATGTTCTGCTACTGGTTTGCATTTGCAAAATATAAATATCAAAAAAAAAGTAAAAGCTATACATATTCCAAAATATAGAGGTGGGGGGTGATTTATCTTTATTTTGCTGTTATATTTAAAGCTTGTTGAGAATGAGGTGATATATACACACCAGCAGGTATACAGCCCACATTACCTGGCAAATTAACTGGTTTCAAATTCCATCTTTAATGGTCATGGTATAGCAGAGGTTGCTTCTAACGAGCTAAATAAATGATGAATGCTAGACATCACACGACATGCAACTCACATGTTATTACCCAACATACCAGAATGTGAAAAATCCAATATGAATGCACTAAATGTAATGGAAACATGAACAATATTACCATTTTATCTGGGTGATTGACCAGTTTAGCACACACAAAAAACTGCTAAACAATTATGCCAGTGTAAATTACATGCAAAAAGGAGTCTAAAAATGTACACCTTAAACATCTGAGGGGCACGTCCCAACTCAGTCTGAATGGGCACAACGGTTCAGGTGGCTGGTGTCTCAAAATGATGTACATACAGCTGACCTGTGGTTCAGTCAAGCGGAGCTGTTAGTCACCGGAGTGGGGGAGTTATATGAGTAAAAAAGTAAGGAGAGCAAATACTTAAATCGTTTTTGTCAACTGAATTTTTGTGCAAATGAGCCAGTTTATTATCTCGGTTGCTGTCAGCCCCTGGCCAAACAGTCGCCGATGTCCTGAATCAAACGTATATACGTACCCTTTGGTCACCACAGCTGCTGGGTGGAGCGTCATACCTTTTTTATTTCAAGAATAATGGGTAATTAGTGTAGTCTGCACTTCTGAAGTAGTTTCCAGTGGAACAGAAATAGCACAGAAATGGCACAAATGTTGCCTTGTGTCAGAATACAACACTAGCATTTTCCTTCCCGTTCTGTCTTGCACAGACTGCTGTGGACTGGGGAGTATAAAGCCCTTTTTTGAAACAAAAGTTTGCATCTGCTTGTAGCCTTCTGTGCCCAAAAGGACACCTGTACAGCGTCATTAAGACTTGACTGCTTTCACCATTTTCCTCCAATTTGCATAAAATTTGGATCAGTGACATGGTTTTATGATCAAAGAGTCTTCTGCTGGCGCCATCATATGACTACCAGGTAGCTACGTGCTATAAATTAGGAAATATAGACAAACGAATTGCCAGACATGTGAGCCATCGATTTCAGACACCATTGATTTGTTGGTGAAAAATACATTTCAGTGTAGCTTTCAGACAGAGAGCTCAGCCAAGCTGAAGCTACCAGCTTTAATTAAAACCACTGCATTCCGTCTGCTAATGAAAAGAGCAAAAATATAAATGTATCTCAAACCCAAAGATGTAAAATGTGAAACCGAAGATATTAGCTGCTCAGTTTGGAGATATACACAGCTGTACGCATCCCTGCTAGGTGATACAATTATATATATAGCAGATATGACTGCTGGGTTGGCAGCTCCAAGCAGACTCCTGCTAGCTGTGCTCCTCCACCCCTGAGAGAGCTGATTTTTTCCCTCTCCGTGCCTGACACCTTCTCAGAATATTGAAACCACCTCCCAATAAAAACGGACACCTCAGCCAGCATCCAGCTTCTGTCCCATACAGTGACAGGATTGCTCTGCAATGTTCCCAATCCCAGCTCTGCTGCTTGGTTTGTTTTGAGTTCTGTCACAACCCAAGATTACAAGGGAAAAGAAATGGTTCCTGCTCCATCGTTTCCAACTCTATTCAGTATCATGACATCCTGACATCTTTAGAAACCTCATGAAAACTCAATAACTGAACAGATGCTGGACATATTCATTGGTTTCTCTCTTAGTACATTGTTATTGCTGTAACGTTTGTCACATGGTGCAGCATGTTTGAAATTCTAATGTCAAAACTTTAAGAAATGTGAATACTGGCAGGTCTCATTTTACTCCAGCTCATTTTAAATCAATTCACTTTAAAGCTTTTATTAGAAAGTATCTTTGTTGTATTTTTATTGTGTATTTCCATTTGTCCTTCCTAATCACAGATCCCCATTTAGATTTTGGATCACAAATGTTCAGTATGCAATATCTCCACTTTTCAAATTTACACCAAAAAAACACAAATGGTCACTGAATCAGTTTTGAAAGTAGAAAATTCACATTTAAATACATTTAGAAACATTCAGAAAATGGCCTCATCCTAGGAACTGGAAAGTTTTCCTGTTTTCATTTCACTTTTTGTTAATTGAAATATAAAAGCAACAGCTTATGGAGGCCTGGGGTTTTGCTTGTACTTCAGTTTGTGAAGCAGTTGCCACGTATTACAGCTCTCACTACTGCAGGATGAAGGTTAGGCTTTGTAGCATGGTATACATTTAATTTGTGCAAAATGAGTAACACAACATTGACTACAGTCTAATTGTTGTCAGAAATTGTAAAATTATTAAAATATGCTTCTTTTTCCACATTTATCTTATAATCTGATTCTTGTAAACTGCTTGCCAAGCTCTATTTACTCTTTCAAGAGAAGCATTAAATCTTTCACATCCCTTTAAAATAGATGCATTCCACCCTATTGTCTATAGTCAGTCTTCCACTGATGCTGAAATGGTCCTCATAATATAGCTGGGTCCATTTTAAAATATAAATGGCAGAAAATTGGATGAATACTGAAGGCTCCCTATATAGATTTTTAGGAATTCAATCATATGATATATGTTGTTGTCGACACTTTTTCAAGCAGCCCACTTCAGTATCTCTTATGTTTGTTTCCATTTGAAATTCTCTGCTGGTATGATCTTGTTGAAGTATATGTTATTGCCTTCAATTCATTAATATATGTATACAAACACACACACACACACACACACACACACACACACACACACACACACACACAAATGAATCCATCTTGGGCCTGACAATTTCAGACACGGTTATAAGTGTATTAGTGGGTGTATTACTCTGCATGTGTCACTGGAATATCATTGTTAATTATGTAAGCATTTTATTTGACAATTTATTTTATTAATAATTAATAACATTAGAAAATCTTTCATCATGGCATATGTGCTTATAAATTGCTTGAATGTGTGGTGCAGAAATGGGAAAAGCATGTTTAGATATTAAACATGGTACAGTAAAA
>JABJVR010000525.1:0-20973 GCA_025773905.1 Chitala chitala | reverse complement strand
CTCTGGGATGGGCTCCAGGTTTCCCCGCGACCCTCACCAGGAATAAGCGGTTAAGATAATGGATGGATGGATGGTACCTGCTGTTGGCTTCAACGTGGACACTGTGGCCTTGAACCTGTCACCCTGTCTTCGCCGTTGTCAGTTGAATCGATGCCACCTCTGTCCCCTGGATCTGGTATCCTTACCAGCTAAAAACCTAGATGTGGTGAAGTTTTCCCTGTTGAATGCCAGGTCTATCGTGAAAAGACTTTTATCCTCAATTACTTTTATTATTTTACAGAGTCTGAAACTTTCTGTGCATAACGGAAACCTGGCTGAATATTAGTGACTCTTATCTGTTAAATGAGGTTATACCTCAACTGTGTGTAATTCCCCTAGAAAACTGGGTCATGGTGATGGGGTTGCAACTGTGTCTAAAACTAAATTTCGTTGTAAACAGTTGCCTGCAGATTTTTACCCCAGCTTTGAGATAAGTACCTTAGAATTGTATTTCACTGAGACAATTTTCTGTTGAGTAATATATAGACCGCCGTAACATAATAGTGACTTTCTGATGGAATTTTAAACTGGCATTATGTTGAAATATGACAAAATTTAGCTTGTGGGTGATTTTAATATTCATATTTGTTGCCCTGATAAGCTGTATGTCATGGACTTTGTGAATCTTACTGACTCGTTTGGTTTGATTTGGTCTGTATCAGGCCTGGCACACGTAAGAGGGCATACTTTGGATCTTGTGTTGTCCTGCAAAAATGGTTCAACAATGGTTTGAGGAACACAATGAGTTAAAGGTGTTGACTTGGCCTCCACATTCTCCAGATCTCAATCTAACTGAGAATCTGTAGGAAAAACAAGTCTGATCCATAAAGGCCGGACCTTGCAACTTAATGTCAATTTATTGCATAGCATTTACAAAACTATGCTGACCAAAGGGCTTCACAATAAAGGGTTACAAAATGACGTTAAGGACGTAACAAACTGGGATATAGCTAATAAAATTCACAAATTCATAAAATAAGCAAAGATAGAAGAAACAACACGAAATTAATTATACGTTAAGAACATAATACAGTGATATAAACACAGATCATAAAACAATATCAGGAGCCACAATGTTGATGTGGATGCCAAAACATTCTATAAAATTCATACAATATCAAAAACCTGAGAAAATAAAACTGTTAAAATGTTTCTTGAATAACTGAAGTCACTTGTCTATTAAAGAGTGGCAACAATGTCACAGTTTAGGTGCCATAATGGAAAAAGGAATGACCACCCTGACTTTTTAATCTAATTTTAGCTGCTGTTGATCACATGACCTAAGGTTTATAGTGTTCCAAAGAAACAGAGATATATGAAGGTGCAGAGTTATGACGAGCTTTGCAAGTGATTCTTACAGGTACTGGAAGCCAATGAAGAGGCAGTAAAACTGGAGTAATGTGTTGGTGCTGGAACACCTCAACACATCCGAGCACACCTTAGCACAGGTTTGTGTAACAAACAAATCCACAAACAAACACAATGCGGCAAGTGTAAGGTGGGGTAGGGCTGGTTTAATCTGGTGCAAAAATACATATATATACATTTAAAGGGACGCGCTGGTCTGGAGTACGTTCCTAGCAGTACGTTTATGAGAGTGCCTTTAGATTTGCTGCAATATAATTGAAGATTACAAAAACAAAATATAGTTACTGAATACCCAGAGGTAGAACCGGTGTAAGTGACGAACTTCACCTTGTCTTCAGTCTGTTTTCTTTGCACGGTTCCCAGTAATGTTTGTCGGATGCTGCACCTCAGAATGAAGTCCATCATAAGCAACGTGAACTAATAACGTGGCCCGGACCGACGGAGTCAAACCAGTGGTTAGGAAGTGTTCACTGAGAGTTTTAGCTGTGCACCAGTTACTGTATGCCCAGTTACACACACACACACACACACACACACACACACACACACACACACACACACACACACACACACACACACACACACAGAGACAGAGCAACGCGATGCAAACTGACACAGGCTTGAATGATTGCAATCCGCTACACTATTCAGATAATTGCACACCATTCAGTTCATGTGCCGGATTGTTTTTAGTCATACACAAACTTGATGTTTTGACAGACGTCCAGCGTTTGTTCGTGATTACGAAATGACAGCTGTATAATTACTGTTGATTTTTTGGCTCCTAATGTGATTGTAATTATCATGTAATTATATCCGGATGTCCCTCGTTCACTGGGATAAAGTGAATCCGTTATTTAATGGAATAAATATTCTGTTTCACGTTCTGCCGTCATTCACTTACACTCCCGGTTTGTAAATGAAACGTGACCCGCATCCCCGGGGCGGTGTGCCACTCACGTGCCGTGCGGTTCCGCTGGTTTCTCGCTCGTGCACCGCTGCTTCCAAAGCGTCTGTTTAACAAGCTGCCGTAATCTTCACTTCAAAGCTCTCTGTAAATTACTGTAGTTATATTTATCTCAAGACGTTGCATCAAAGCGTGCTGATATGCAAAGAATAGCTTTGTTGTGATCTTTTGGGGATTAAAGTTGGACTGATTATGTAAACTCCACTGGAAACGCAAAGCAGTGGTTCTTCACTTGAACGTGACATATCTGAAAAGGTAACAGGCGACGCATGTGTTGCACTAATGCCAACAAAACGCACGATGATTTTAATGCCATAATGTTGCTTTCTGTTGAGATGCTTTAGTTTTGTTCCCCCATTTGAACGGCACTGTGTATATTTTCGGAGAATGTGAGGAGGGGCAGAGAGGTAAGTGAAGAAGGAGAGCTGACCTGAAGTGCTCAGAGGACACACAAGTGCACTGTTCGTCAACAGGAGCCTGCAGCCCAAGACTCTGGGACAGAGGTGGAAGGGCGTGTGATTTAGAGGAGTACACTTCACCTCCGCCCTGTGTCTGCACCACTGCTTACAATACCACAGTCCCCAGACACGTGTCCCCTTTCCCAAACCCACTGAACCACCCTTTGTGAGAGAGCAGGATTGTTCCATAATACAATACTGTTAAAATAATGCATGGGCTACACCGCAGAAGACATGGTAAAGATCAGTATGGAGGTTAAATGGTTGCAGGGTAATGCATGATTCTTGGTTTATTTGAACAAAATGTAATCAATGCACTAAGTGATAACTTTTAAATATTGATGCAAAACAGCTCTAAAAATATCTATATGATACAAATTTCAGAAAGATTACTGCCTGATTACCAATATTTTTCGGACACTGAAAAATGCTGAGCCCGTGGTTTTTATTTCTGCTGCCGATTACGATCGTTGTTTTAGGTCTAATTGGACAGTTCGCAGCGGTTTGTGTTGTCTGCATAAAAATCTGACAAAGTAACCAACCGTAAATGTGCTAAATAAGAATGACAGTCCCCATGGATGTGACTGAACATGTATATACAATGTAAATACTTAAATACTAAGTATTTTATGCTTTGTCCTGAGGTGGTGCCAGTGGTACCTGGTTTAGAGTCAGCCCTGACCAGTTTGGTGCACTAGGCAAGATTTTATCTGGTGCCCCTTACATGGCAACCAATTCCACCACCAATCGCTGTGTTCATACCCAGTGACGCCCCCTAGGCTGGCTTTGTACTGGCATCACGACATTAGTCCTGTACATTGCAAAGATCATGTCTTTTTAGGTAATGATCAAAACAGTGAGGTGACAAACAAAAGCAGCGGAATGAAGGTTTCTCCATAGAAAAGCTTTGGAACAGACTAAGGGAAAAAAAAAAACACCTGGAGGTCCATGGTCGACTGGCTGCCCAACCCCAATGGGCACGCTGACATTATAGATTACAGAGTCAATGTATGGTCTATCTAAATCTGAATGTCAGTGCAAAATCCATCCGTGTTGCAGATGCAGGAATACGCCATTGTAGGCTTGTGAGATCCCTTGGGCGAAGGGCACATTCAGTAAATTTCACTTGGCATCAGCGACTTTAACGTGGCATCCCAGTCAGACGGCGTCCAGATGGGCACCACGTAGACATGTAGGGAAAAGAGTTAAAAAACGATAAACTTAATCTGTCTGAATTGAAATGGGAGGTGAGAACCGGCCTCATTACCCCTCCCCTGTTTGTTGCTCACTGTCGTTTTAGACCAGTTTACCACCGCTAACCTGGGGTCCTGATCTACCCACCTTGCGGGGATATCTGGAGCTCTTTGTCTGAAAAACCGTTGAACCATGATATTGTGATGCTTGTCTGTTTCAGACTGAATGGGCTGGGTGTTGTTTCAGTGGGAAAAAAATCATTAAAGTATGTACATGGTGGCTGGCAGTGACGAAAAAAGATGGGAGTAAAATTTGATACCTTAGTCCCTTGTTCTTTCTGCTTACAAGTTAGGAACCAGGTGAGAAACTGAAATTTTCAGAAGGACCTCATGGTTGATGCTCCTTCATATTGAAAGTAGTTAGATGCAGTGGTTTGGTAATCTGATTATTACGTCTCTTGCATGAACCTAGTTGAATCTGATGACACTGGATGAATCAAACACCAGATCATCTTAAAGGCCTCTTCCTACATTTCTGTAAGGCCTTAGCCTTTTTCTAATGCATTAAGAAGGCATAATTTACCCATCACTCGGAGAGAGGTTGCATGATGGGAATTAAGATTGGTTCTTCTGCATAGGCAGGTTACTGACACCTGACAGGTTATGTGCAATATATAATGACACCCAGCGGTAAGCACTGTTGCCTCACATCTCCAAGATTCAGTGTTCAAATCTCACCTCCAGTCTGTATGTGTGGAGTTTGCATCTTTTGGCAGTCCTTTTATGGATTTCCTCTGGGTACTCAGGTTTCTCTCCACAATTCAAAAGACATGCATTGTAGGCTGATTAGTTTCCAAATTACCCATCGTGTGTAATTGGATGTGTGAGTGTGTATTAGCTCTCTGGGATTGGCTCCAGATACCCCCTGACCCTATACAGGATAAGTGGTATGGAAAATGGACAAATGGTTGTAATGAGCTAATGGCAAAAATGTAATAATTAATGGCAAAATGAACCAATTATAAAATACAACTTCTTCAACTCAAAATTCATGCTGCTCAATCACGTCACGCAGAGTACTCATTACCCGCAAGAAACGATTAAATTGTAGTCAATTAGAATATCCAGGCAGATTTAATCCCAAACACGTTAACAAAAAGCACGTTGTAAACTTCAGACATTAAGAGGTTAATTTACTCCTCCTCGAAGGCATGTGTTAACCCTAGCACCTGTTGTCTCCCGAGGCATCTCGTGAGAAGAATGCAGTCCTGCCATCTAGTGGTAGAACATATTAGTGGCTGTATTTACTGGTCCACCAGGATTTACCGAACGTGAGTGCACATGGTTGTAATCTGGCGCCTGTTCCAGGGAACAGAGGTCAATGAAAGCTACATGGCTGATGTGAGTCAAACACAGAAAATACATGTATCTTCACAATGCTGTGCTATGAACTTAGACTCATCATAGGTCAGGATTTTACTGATGTGTATCACTTTTTTGATTTGCAATGCAGTTAAATCACAACTGATCACGTTTTCAAATTGGTGCCCATGTTCTATTTAACTCCTGATGGGTCATTTCAGGTACCCTTTACCAGCATAAGAGTGAATGTTCTCCAAATCAGACGTGGACGATTTTCTTGGTTGAAGCTATTAACCTTCAACATGAATATGGCCAACTGCATTGAGTCTCATTGGGAATAGAATACAAGATGTGTTGATATAGTAAGTGTTGAAGTGTGTGTGTGTGTGCGTGTGTGTGTGTGTGTGGGAGGGGGTGGTTATTATGCAGCAAAGTATGTTTGAACCAAATCATGAGTATATTTCCATATTAAGTTTCTGCGAAACATTTAGTGTCATATATATATATACACATATATAGTGACAACATACAAAATCCACACATTCTGCCAAGAATTGTAGAGAACCGCACAGGTGTGACGTAGCAGCTCTACCCAGTAAAGCACCACTCCACCTTTCGTGGACCCCTGTGATGCAGGTGAGACAACCTACAGAGTGTTTTATTAAATAGGACACAAGAAACTAAAGAAACACACTAGATGAATTCAAAATGAAATGAGGAAAGCAAAGGCAGGAACAGTATCCATAATGCAATGGGGCACAGAACCAAAACAAGACATGAGCAGAAATACACAGGCAGGGAGAAACTAACTGGTAAAACAACAAGGGCGTAAATGAGGACGAGACATAACCTCAGGCAGCCGATAGTGATAATCAGAGAGAACAAGGAAAGACAAGGGGACGTTAGCAAGAGCAGGAAATACCCACGAATACAACAGGTATCACTAGGGACCAAACCTGAACCACCCTGGATATCATTAGGGACCAAACCTGAACCACCCTGGATATCATTAGGGACCAAACAATGGGCCAAGAACAAGGCAGACTGCAGGAGTCAGGCAGATATGACAGGAAACTAGAACCAGGTGCACTCAGTGAAACAAAAGCAATAGGAAGTAGAAAAACAGGAAGCAGGGAATGGGGGGGTGTGGCCACAACACAAGCATAACAATGAAACCGTTATACTTAGGTACATTTTACAAATTAAGAATGGATACTGCTGGGATTCATGATATTAGATGGAGAAAGTCTAGCATGAAACTTCAGCAATGACCTCACACAGGTGAAGTAAATAACATGGATTCTGTTGTAAGAGCAGTGTGTGTGAAGGTCTGGGACATATTAGACGGTAAGCTTGGCTCTTGTAGTTGATGTGTTTGATGCATGAGAAATGGGCAGATGTTAACACCTGACCAGCTATGATAAGGACTGTTACCGTGAGATGACTGGGTTGGAGCATCCTCCAAAACAGCAAGGCCTGTGTAGCACTCCTGGTCAGTGGTGCTGAGTACCTACTGACAGTTGTCCAAGGAGGGACAAACCATGATCGGGCGATAGGGTGCTGGGAGCCCAAGGAAACAAGAGGACAACAACAGCCACCTTGTTTGGCACCAAGAGGCAATGTTGAAAGAAAACTAGCTGGTGGTGGAGAGGCTGTGACGCACTGAGCAAGGCTCTGCTGGGGAAACCCGGGAGCAGCTGTTCATCTGGACGTCACTTTGATGTGTAGTACCCATGTAAACATTTTTGTGGACCAGGTGCACACCTTCATGCCAGTGGTATTCCTTGATGGTAGTCAGGATAATGAGTCCTACAATACCACATGAATTGTTCTGGAATGGTTTGAGGAACATGATGAGTTCAAGGTGTTTCCCTGGCCTCAGGATTTCCCGTATCTCAATCTGACTTAGGATATATGGGATGTGCTGGAAGGGCAAATTCTACCTGTGGCAGCTCCAGCTTGCAGCTCACAGAACCGCTGCTAATGACTCTGTGCCAGTTACTACAGGACACCTTCACAGGTCTTGTGAAGTCCATACCTCGGTGGGTCAGAGCTGTTTTGGCAGTATGCGCAGGACAAACGGTATATTAGGTAGTCAAAATGTTTTGCTTCTTCAGAGTATATTCCACCTACTCAAGTACTTTAAAAAGCCAACCCCCACATCCAGCACTGTATCTAGGAGCTATAAAACAATGATATTATCTTTTACCTGTAAAAAACTGTTAATTGAGAGGTGGCACATTTCAACATCAGGATCATTACGTCTTCACGAGATGTTCCATTTTGTGGTCAGTCGTTTGTTTGCCTCCTTGAATTGTCAGAAGACAGACAGAAGCAAGTCCACAACCAAGGTCCGAGTGAGTGACTCTTCCTGTCGAGGGGACAGCACTCAACGCCGTGCGAGACGAGCGCATGGGGTCACTTTAGGTTGTCGCTGTCGGACCGATGTGTCACTCATGGCGCAGAAGTGGAATGGAGTGAGACACTTGCTCCTTCATATAAAATGGACTTTGATGTCCTGTCTGAAACAGTTAAGGAGCCAAACAAGGGAAGCTAATGTCTGGAAGTGATGTGTTGATTTCAGTCCAGTCAAGCAAGTAGGCTGTTTACAACCTAAATGACCATAAGATGGAATGAGTGTATAAATGAGGTTTAATTTACATTTAGGTAAATAGTTATTAATTTACTTTTTGTAGATTTCACGTAAACAAAAGAATGGTTGCATATATTTTATTTATAACGTGGAACTTTGCAGGAATGAATTTTAGTCTATGATCTGTCCACGTGGTGGCACTGTTTGACAATGAATGTTAAAACGGAGCGTGGACTGGGCTCTTCGAAGAACCCGCAGCACAGTTTTGTCAAAACTTACATCTGTGTCAGGAATATGCTAGTTTAATTTATATGTTATAGACACAATAAATACAATACATACACATTTTTCAGCTGTATTTTGTTCATTATTTGATAGTTTGTTCCGGAGAGAGTCTACATAAATGTTCTCGTAACTGTCAAATGAAAGAGGCTACCCCATAACGACTTGGTCTGTTAGCTGATCTGTTTCTTAAAAAAATCAAAGCAAATTAAAAATATATTCAACTTATAAAATTTGTGCAAAACCAAACTGTTTACACAAAGGACTACTGGACTATGTCCTACTTATACTGTCCCTTATTCAACCCATAACAGGGAAATTTGTTCTCTGCATTGAACCCATCTCCTGTGGAAGCAGTTTTTGACACCTGGGGAGCTAGTGCTGTGTCGTGCGCAGGGTGGCTGGCCTGGATTGATGCCAGGAGGCATCTACATCTCAGCCTAATGTATCGCCTGTTAAGCCACCAGGCCACAATTCAACTACATATTAAAAAAAAAAAATACTGCCCCTGTTTATGTTAAATGAAGCCCAGTTAGAAACAGAATTACCACACCTTGGTAGTGGTCAGCATTAACATTTTACAACTCTGTGGGTACGAGTTCAAATCTGCTTCTTGGTACTGCATGTAAACTTGTGTGTTTCCCTGTGTGTCAGGGTGGCTTTTCTCTCTGCTTTCTCACACACCCCAAAACATTTCAATTCTTAGCTTAGTGCATTTGTTTGAGGTCAGTAGTGAATGGGCTCTGCTGTGGCCACTAACTGCCAGTCAGATGGCACCCACAATGCACTTCTGCAGAGCTCTGATGGTTCTCCAGCTATTAGTACCCAACATCAATAGTGTGTAAATTTAGCCACACAGCATAAAAATGTGTGAGAAAAAAAATACTTTGGAAAAAAATCACTGCTCTGCCTTCCCTGATGACAAGCTATGCAGTTTAATGTTTATCTCAATCTGAGGGATCCTCCATCCAAAATCTTTCTTTTCAGACTGAAAATTGAATGTATCAAAGACTTAAAAGAAGGCCTTAGATATGTCTGTGATTTGTGTTTGCCACATCCCTAAACATATCAGTGATAGATGGATCTAAGGGCTGATTTATTATTAGTTTTTTGGATCCTGTTGTAGTGGCCCATACTACGAATGTATAGTCAGTGTGAATTTCCTTCAGTAAGCAATCTTGGAGAAATGACTGGTTTTTGCTGACTCTTTGTAAATCTGCCAAAAGGATCTGTTTAACTCCAATTTGCATCTACCGGTACAACTTGGATGTAACTGTGATCGAATACAGTATGTAATATTACTTGATGTCATACCTTGTTGTATTTTGCAAAGCATCCATGGATACAGGAATTATTAAACGTTTTCATTCCAAATTATACATGTTGTTATGTTCTGGAATCTAACTTTGGGTCTACCTCCATCTGCCTGGCACATTTTAATTGCACATACAGCGCATGCACCCGTTTGCCTGAACAGCAAACATTTCGTTTGTGGCAGGAAACCACAGACTCCAAAGGAAACCCACATGACCACAGGCACAATTTACAAACTCCGCCTTCACAGAGCCGGATTCAGACTCCACCATAATGGGACATAGGCGATAATGTATACGCCACTTTACTGTTAAATCATTGCACTTAATAATTCCCACAACAACAAGAAAAAATGCATCTTATTTAAATGCAAAAAGAATGTGAAAAATATATACTAATATGCATACTAAAACACTAGTAAACAAATAATGAAATCTCCACTTTAAAGATAAATTGTAGACTATTGTGTATCACTGTTATAGCTTTATGGATCACTTAAACGTCCCGTCTGAGGAGTTGCTGAACTGTGTGCGCGATGCTCTGCATTTGGACCATTCGGAGCGCCTTCGGCGCTGCCCCGTTCGGCGCGTGATGCAGCGGCGGTGACGTCATCCCGTTTAGGAGCGCGACTCCGGGGGAAGCGAGGGATCCGCCGGCATCATGGCGGCCGTACCGGAGAGGAAGTGATTTCGTGTCCATTCTGGAAAAGGGGCAGAGAGCAGCTCGCAGTGAACGCTTGTTGGACGCCGTGACCTCCTCCTCTTTCCTCCAGCCCCACGAAGGGCGCGTTTCCAGCCGTTCAGCCCAAGTCGGGAATTAAGCGCGTTCGCCGCGGAGCTCGGTGAAGATGGCGGACCCGGCGGAGTGCACCATCAAAGTCATGTGCCGCTTCAGGCCTCTCAACAGCTCGGAGGTTGTTCGCGGGGACCAGTACATCCCCAAGTTCCAGGGGGACGACACCTGTGTCATCGGGGTAAGATCGGGCTTCGGCGAGCTCAGCTGCGCCTCGGTCGAGGATGGGCGGGGGGTTGGGGGGGTCACTCGGTCCCGTTACATGTGGCGGGGACCTTACCGAGAGCTTTACCGAGTAAAGCTGTGGCGAATGCATTAAAGCAAAAGGTAGCAGCCAGGGTGTTTACTTCCCACCCCCAGTGACACCTCCTTGCAAAAACAGGTGTTTTCAAAAGGTCCGCTCCAGCGCCAGCTCCCTATAGGCCGGTAGCACCTTGCTGGACACTTTATTTATATGCACAAGGTCTGCTGGGCAGGAGACATCTGGACATCTGGCCACCTTGTCTATAGCTACGTGTGGCTTCGTTGGCTTTATGGCCGTCATGTTGAGCACGCTGCGTAGCTAGACAATGGGCTTTGCCTTTGAAAAGTCGCTTGCGGGTGATGGCAGCCTGTCTGGCCTAGCCGTTACACAATACCGAGGTGTGCGTTGGGACGCTGCCCGGCAGCGATCCGCCTCTAATCCTCACGTCACCGTGTTTATTATTATTGTTTAGGTAGTGTGGACACGTGACCGTCATGTACCCGCGTGCTTTACCCGAACCCCGGGCCTGCGCGCGCGTTGATTCATCAGCGCGAGCCATGTTCCAGCAGGGGATTAATTTAAGACTACGGGACCTGTGCACTTTCTCCTGAACGAGGAGCTCTTGATGGAATTTGGTGTGATCAGAAATGACATTTACAGGTTTGTGGCCGCTCAGCTCAGGATGGGAGTAATCTAATGCATTACCTTTTGCAGGTAATACGGTAATGTATGTAAACAGTAAACCATGCATACCATTTGTCATGTCAGCATCCACCGGTCTATGAAATAAAACGTTTTGAAGTGCCTGCTTTATTGTATTATGTAGATTTATATAGTGCAGATGATCAAATTTAGGAGCTTCAGTGTGTTTTTTGTCTCTGGTGTCTTCACACTGTTTTGCCAACTGTTGTATGTTATCTTTGCTGAAGGTAATTTCTCTAAGTGCTGGTATGTTACAATGTCATTATGTAATGGCAAGCTTTGCCTGCGTAGCTATAGTGACAAAGGATGATAAAATCTCAAATTTAACTCAGTTGCAGATGTTACTTTTTTCTGCGATTGCGCTGCTGTCTAACAGTAGACAGTTGGTAGAAATGGATGTGGTTTCAGGACCTCCTCCTACCTGGCACGACTGCATTTGATACTGGAGTCAAGGATTATGCAAAACTCAGCACGTTTAACGTTGTAATTTGTGTTCAGGACTTTCGCTGAGTAGCTTGAATGAGTAACAGTGACGCCAGTGTTTGTGCACTGGGGGAAAAATGTTGGATCAATATGTGTAACATTTTTGCTTAATTATGAATGTTTTCAAAAAGTCTAAAATATTCCCCTCCGGTCTTACTTTTCTTTAAACCCAATACCTTGATGGTTAGATTTGATGCAAACATGATAGGTTTTACATTAAATGGGTGTATGAATAATTTCTTTGCTGAGAACTGATCAGTGCAACAGAGCAAGAATAAATGCTCAAATTTATGGATGTTTGAGCCATTATTAACTCAGTGCTGTTTACATCACAGCCTAAGCACAATTGTTAGGAAAATTATTTTTTGTCAGGTAGAGTTCTGTACTGCATGGTCATGAGGCCTTGATTGATTTGTCAGAATGTAAGCATCTTACAATTAAAGGCTTTTTTTGTTATATGATTTCATTGGAACCCAGTGGACTGTCTGCCTGGCTTCTCGTTTAATAGCATCACTGCTGTTAGGTTTGTGTATCGTTCAAGCTGAAGGTTTGATGTGTGCGCGCGTGGGGCGGTGTTCCTTTAGCATCCATTGGGACAGAGATTTATTTTTCAGAATATTCATTTAAGTTCCAAAATTTCTACTGCTTTTATTTTAATAACAAAGCATCCTCAATCACCATCCCCCTACCCCAAGGCTTTCTTCAGCAGGATGGTTCTGTCTGGGTATTGAGGCAGTGGCTCCTGGCAACCAGAGGTCCCTCTGGCTATGCGTCTTTACCTTGACGTCATGCTGGAGGCAGGAAAGTTGCTAGGCTGGTTTATGGTACAAACATCACAGTAGGGCTCCGAACCCCTGCACCCCTGAGTAGGGCTCCGAACCCCTGCACCCCTGAGTAGGGCTCCGAACCCCTGCACCCCTGAGTAGGGCTCCTAACCCCTGCACCCCTGAGTAGGGCTCCGAACCCCTACACCCCTGAGTGCTCTCCAATGAGGCAATCATTAAAACCTCAATAAGCACTTTAATACACGTGGTGCACAGTGGAATTGTGAACTGTTGGGGATAACTTCCTGTCCTGGTAGGATATGCTGGGGTTTCCCCAGATACACGTCAGGGAGGTGCTGTAATTTGGCCCAGGATTAGCCTACCGTTCGGATTGCTGCCGTTAGGGTTAGCTATCACCCAGGGTCCTTTGGTTCTATTGAAGTGACATTGTTCTTAAGCGCCATTGAAGAGTAATATGGCAGCCTCCCAGCATCCAGGCCCTCTTTGTTCTCCTGGGCTTCATGGAGCAAAGTAAAGCCCACATTGTCCCACTGCGCTTGGCCAGACTGGTGGTGGCTCAGGTCGGGTCTGTTCCTGCTCTGTCACGCACAGTAAGATGACTCTGCTGTGGCCTGGCTGCAAAAGCTTTTTCACAACCGTTTAGCTTCAAGACTCGTTTAACATGATTTGAATGTTTGTTCAGTATGCAAAAACAGAAGAGCTTTGGCTAAGAGCCCGAGTGGTGTCCATTTTACATTCAGTTTGAGGTTTCGCGGAGGAACGATTTTGTTTTGGGAATATTTTCATCTGTTGAAATAATTTTTCTTGATGTTCGTATGTCAACGAAGACCTTTTTCGAAACATGCTCAAGACTTTCCTGGTCTGTCCTGAGCTCGGGTATATTTCTGCCATTTTATTTGTAATCTGCCTTCTCAGCACTTTCTTATACCGTCTGTTCATGGTCGTTTGACCTTACCTTATGGACAGGAAGTGACATCACATGCTTTTGTCACACTTGCCATTCTTCCTCGCGGGGCTTTGTTGCGATTAGCAGGTGATTTGTGCTTGATAAACGGTGGTGTCACTGCAGACTGGCATCTTGTGGCTTCGGTTAGGTTCTTGTATGCAGTGACAACCTGCGATTGCCTTCAGGTTTGATTTGACAGCCGTGGTTTAAGCGTGACTGCCCCGTCCCGTTCCCCCCCGCCACATGTCTTCTGAAAGCGGTTAGAGCTTTCAGGCAGTCTGAGAGTGCCTTTGATCTTAACTCTGATTGCTCTGAGCAGAAGAAGGCTTGGATTTTACACTGTGAACTACAGGTTTTTGTTGTTGCTGCTGGCGCAGCGCAAGTCAAATACTCTGTAAAGCTAGAAAAATGATCTGGGGCAACATCTTTGATCTTTCCAGTGTCAAGGCCTCTGTCTACTAAAGTGACTTTCAAACATTAAAAATGTTATTTAAAAGCTGTCCTGTCTCCAACTGTAGTTTTGGATCAAAGCATTCATCTTTTGTCCAGTGTCATCAACAGACCTCTGTTATGTCCTGCATGTGTCTGAGGCAGGAGGATGTTACCACCTATGATTTGTAGTTGTGCCGTGTAGCGGTCATGTGACAAGGTCACATGGCACATCTCTGGAGAGCTCACGTTGGCCGCCTGTCTCAGTTATGTGGGGTGTTTCTCCCAGTGGAACGACTCCAGTGCTCTGGGCAGGATTGCGAGGAATGCTGGAGGTTGGGTAATTTGCTTGGCACATGAACAGATGTTGTAAGAAAAGGACTTCAAACAACAGAACTGCTCTCGAACAGTTTCGTAGACTGAGGTAAATACGCAATCTGTATGACTAGGGACTGAATGCGGTCATACAGATTGGTGACATGAAGTGATGGCATGCTGATTTAATTTTTTAAATAGGTGACTGTGTATTGAAGGATTACTTCCACCCCTCCCTGTCTATATTTCACCATTGATTCAGTTTGCTTTACCTTTGAAACGTGTACCATATTTGTGATGACAGCTTTGAAAGGGTTTTGGAAAGATTAATGGCTTTCACCGATGGCTGTTTCACAGCTGCTGAGCTGTTCCTTATGTGAATAATCAGACCCGATGGAAAAGGACTTACCTATTCATCGTTTTTCCTAGCCTTTTCTTTATTTAAAACAAAGCTTGAAATGCATCTTTTCTTGTCTTTTGTTTAGTATAGAAAAACATTTGTTTGTGAAATTGCATCAGTCCTTGCTGTTATAGATGAATCATAGTTGGCCATATGAAAATGGTCTTTCCTGGATTTTCATGCTCTAAGAATAGGAAACACGTTTTTTTCTTCTTTGATATTCAGTTCACCTGCTCTGAGAGCTCAGGATCTCTTTCTTACCTTTGTGACTTTTGTGTTAAAGTTTTACCCCTGTCCCTTACCATTCTTTTGTAATCATACTAGTTTGTTAAACTCAATAAGATGAAGTCTGTGGTTCGAGGCCTGCTGTGCTACCATGCTTTGTGGATTGCACTGGACGGAGCTGGTTGTAACCTGTAGCTGTGCCCCTGGAGCTCTCTTCAGTTACCGATTATCCTGAGTATAGTGTTGACAGGTGTCCACACTGAGAAAGTCAGAATTGCAGGTGGTGTCTCAGAATCCCAGCTCAAGTAGGTGCTTCTTCTCACACATGACCAGCCCTAACAGTAATCAGCAACTTGTACAATGTATGTCACGAGTGTGGTGATCCAACACTGCTGTTTCCCAAATGTTAATTAGCAAGAACTAATTAAAATGTAATTTTATGCTTTGCTTGACTTGCATAGCCAAGTCACAGCAGGGAAGAGGGCGAGAGATTTCAAGACGATTGCGGTAATCCTTTAGTGTCTGTCTCTTGCGTAACCCCAGCTGTCCTTGTTCCACGCAGGGTAAACCTTACGTCTTTGACAGAGTCTTCCAGTCCAGTACAACACAGGAGCAGGTGTACAACGCGTGTGCCCAGAAGATTGTTAAAGGTAAGCTGTGTTGGCCCCTACAGAGGTATCTCCAGGTGCCTTGACATCAGATCTTGTGGTGCAGTTATTATTTATGATGGTAGATTAATAACAGTACACTTTCACAATGCATTTTAACACACTTTAATTGGAACATTGCTTGTCTGCATAGGAGTTATGGAGTCGGCTGGGAGACAAATGTTTATAAAATATGTATGAAATTTTTGTTTCCCTTCTAAGATGTCCTGGAAGGGTATAACGGAACAATATTCGCCTATGGACAAACGTCTTCTGGGAAGACACACACAATGGAGGTAGAGTGCGTTAAATCATTTTCATTTAATATCCATCCATCCATCCATCCATCCCCCTATCCTGTGCCAGTTTGTGGGTGGCCTGGAGCCTAGGCAGGGCACATCATGGCAACCCATTGCAGAGCTTAACGATTACATGATGATTACAAAAATGTTCACTCTGTATTACATACATTACTGCTACAGATGTTACAGCAGATTGCTAGAAGCCATTCAGCAGATAGTTGTGCTGTGACAAGGTGTTGTGGTAATATTTACATGTAGTAACATTTAATGTTTTTTATTTTTTTTTTATTTTTAGGGTAACCTACACGATCCTGATGGAATGGGAATTATTCCCAGAATTGTGCAGGACATTTTCAACTACATCTATTCCATGGACGAGAACCTTGAATTTCATATCAAGGTACATCCTGTTTTATCTGTACTGAGCTCTCTGGGACAAGTTGAACATAATTAACAGCCCAGTTAAATGTCAAGTGAAAGAATTTTAAATTCCTCTAGAAGAGTTTGTTCAAAGAAGATTAGAATGATTGGTCTTGTTTTGATTAAAATCATTGTTCTCTGTTTGCCTTGCTAATGAGATTAATTTGCATCATAGGTTTCATACTTCGAAATTTACTTGGACAAAATTAGGGACCTTTTGGATGGTAAGTTAAATTTAGGCTGAATATTTATTTTTTTCTCTATTATGTTGGAATGTATAAATAGTATATAATAGTATATATTCTTATGAAAATAAAAGTGAAATTTATGGAGTATAGTTTATAACAGTTGTACAGGAGTAGATTGCTAACTCATGAATGTGTGATTGTCATAATTAAAGCCCTCCCTTACATTTAACCTTTCTCAATGTTCATTTCTTAGTGTCAAAGACTAATTTGTCTGTACACGAAGACAAGAACAGGGTCCCGTATGTAAAGGTAAAGTGCCGGTTTTATGTTAATAATTTAAAGCAGATGGACTACGCCTGGATTGTACATTTTTACACCAAATTCTTAGCTCTAGAATGTGTTGATTCAAACTCAGACTGCTTATGTTTTTATAATGTTGCACACGTAAATCGCTGAGCTGCTCCTAGTGTTCAGACATTTCTAGTATAGTATTTCAGAGGGCTTATCTTGTCCTTGTAACAAAATAATACATTTTTTCTTTGCTGAAGAACATGTTATATCTTTGGCAATTTGATGTACTATAAATGGTGTAAATAACTTCAGTGTTTGGTTATGTAACCACCCCATTACTGATTACTTTTATATATTTGTACACCTTTGTTTCTTGCATATAGTAACTTTGATAAGAAATATCCAGTTGTCCTCCTAATGCTTGCCCTTCATTGTGCTGTAGGAGAAATGCTGATAAACACATTAGGGTTTGGAGTTAAAAGCCACAGAATCGTGCTTTTCTCATCGAGCGATTAGACTGCTTCATGCCTGAGTTGTGCTGTGTTCTCAGGGCTGTACTGAGCGGTTTGTCTGTAGCCCAGAAGAGGTCATGGACACCATTGATGAAGGGAAGTCGAATCGGCACGTGGCAGTGACGAGTAAGTATCTCAGGAAGATGTGTTTCAAGGACATTTTGTGTGTGTATGTGTAAAAAGGTAAACATACGTAAATAATCTCAATCTGATTCCATTATCTCCTGTTCTGGGCTACCTTCTTCTTGGTCCCAAACTCCAACACGTGCTCCAGCTGATCCATCGTTGCCACGGTGATGACTCGGTGTCGTTTACCTTGCAGACATGAACGAGCACAGCTCCCGGAGCCACAGCATCTTCCTCATCAACGTGAAGCAGGAGAACACGCAGACTGAGCAGAAACTGAGCGGGAAGCTCTACCTGGTGGACCTGGCGGGTAGTGAGAAGGTGGGGCCTGTGGGGGCTGCGTTTAGTCTTGCATGGAACTGATGACAGCCCACTTGTGCACAGGCAATAAATTGCCTTTAACACTTGGGTGTTTGTTGAAACATAAAGAATAATCTGGATCCTGGATGACTTTATTATTCCTAGAGAAAAATGTTCATGATTCGATTTATGGAATATTGAAGTCGAAAATATGTTTGGCACCATGGGATCCGTGACTTGGTGTTGCTGGTTTTCATTCAGGTCAGTAAGACCGGTGCAGAGGGAGCCGTTCTTGATGAAGCCAAGAACATCAACAAATCCCTGTCATCACTCGGCAATGTGATCTCCGCTCTGGCTGAAGGCTCGGTTAGTGCTGGCCTCTTCTCGTCTGCTGGCTGCCTTCGGCCTCCTGCTGGACCCATGTGTTTGGTATCGATGGGCCGAAGTCAGTGCTGAGCTGCTCTTTGGAAGCTTTGCTGGGGCGATTGGTGTTTGGATCCTTTGCTCGTCTATATAATAGCTATGCAAATGGTGCTTGTAACTGGTGGAAGACAAATAATCCTCTTCTGATGAGAAATTTCTGTCAGCAGTTCAGCATTCAGATCGGTGTCAAAAATAGACGAGGTTCTGTTTGTTGTGTGGGGGCGTTCAGTGTGAAGTCCTGTCCCCATCTGGAGAGAGATTATTCTCTTTGCTAAAGTGTGTGCTGTTTAGGGTAGTAAGTGTGGAATGAGTCCCATTTCCTTGCAGTTAAAGGTCTCGTTGTTTTTGTGAAAATAGACTTGGAAGCGCAGATGTTACCCCTGTGCAACTGGCGCTCGTGAATCTATGTGGGTGGGGATTGGTCTCAAAATATAAGAAGGGATGGAGCGTCTGGGAATTAGGAATCCACCCATTGTATATTCAGTTGCTACTAAAGGACGGTGACATGCAAGATGATTATTTTTTTAAGAGTGTGGTGTTCATCACATATGTTAGATATGTATTTTGTCATTGTTTAAAAGTAATTTTCCATTTGTTTGTTTAAACTACTCTTCTCAGGGTTACATTCCATACAGAGACAGTAAGATGACCAGAATCCTTCAGGACTCCCTGGGGGGAAACTGTAGAACTACCATTGTTATCTGCTGCTCACCTTCCTCTTACAATGAAGCCGAGACCAAGTCCACCCTCATGTTTGGCCAGAGGTATGATTGATCTAGACACCCGATTGGCTGCTTGACCTGTTCCTCAAAGACTGTTCCATTTCAGTCTTATAGGGATGTTCCATTCTATTGCAGCAGCACTGTTCAGAGGACACCACAATATTATGTTTCATTAATACCTGAACATTTTAAAATTAGATGTGGATAAAACCAGAGAGACAGTCTTCATTCACAGCCATGCACAGACAGCCATAATTGCTCAGTCCATGTATTGAAGGGGAAGTGTCATAATGATAATAAAAGCAGGAGTTTAGAATTTGTAATCACTTGACAATTGATGTTGCAGTACAGGTTTGGAGCGTTTGTCTTTCTGCCCGAATTCCATCATGGCATGTTTGTAAATGCCTTTGATGTTCCAGTATTTCTACCCAAGTAGAGGCCTTCAGGGAAAGGAGTGTTTTGGGAACAAGTTCAAACTGGGCCTTTTGGCTGCGGTTTCAGGGCGAAGACCATTAAGAACACGGTAACGGTGAATGTGGAGCTGACGGCGGAGCAGTGGAAGAAGAAGTACGAGCGGGAGAAGGACAAGAACAAGACCCTGCGAAACACCATCGTCTGGCTGGAGAACGAGCTCAACCGCTGGCGTAGCGGTAAGAGCGCCTAGCACCTGTGGCGATTCAGTCGAAACCCAGAACTTCTACACCTTTACAGAGGCCAAAGTTTGAACTGTGATTGGAATACAACAGAAGGCTCAAATCCTGTGATTGATTTGCACGGTTATGTGTCAGTTTTGTTTTTTAAAGACGACTCGTGTAGTAAACGTGATTGCTTGTAAGTGTTGTATAGATTTGCTGTGTGACAGGCTGGAAGAGCTCGTAGTGCCATCATGTGGCTTGGGTGGTGACCTCCTGTACAAAGTCTCTTAGCTGTTTCTGTTTGACAGGGATGAACGCTTTAGGAGAACATTGCATTTTTCCCGGTTTTCTGACCTCCTGGTGAAACGCCAGACGTTCATGAGCTACCTCCACCTCCTGGCAGAAGAGCCAGGAGGTGGAGGACAAGACCAAGGAGTTTGAGTTGCTTAGCGAGGAGCTGAACCAAAAATCCACCTGCATGTTGATGTTAATTGTCCTCTTCCTGCAAATGACTTCACACAGGTGAGACCGTGCCTGTGGAGGAGCAGTTTGACAAGGAGAAGGCGAACGCTGAGGCACTCGCACTCGACAACGTGAGCAGCAGTGAGAAAGCTGCCCCGTCACCGGGCGTACCAGGCGTCAAGCTCACTGATGCGGAGAAGGAGAAGTGTGAGGAAGAACTGGCCAAGCTCTACAAGCAGCTCGATGACAAGGTATGGGGCAGGGAAGGGTACATGGGGCGTCTTCGAAGGAGGATTTTAATATGATGTGGATGGTATGGGCACTTCAGTATTTAATTTAACTTTAACGGCTGAAAACACCACTGAGTTTGACGAGTTTGACTTTTTAAACCCAGCACCTATAAATGACTGGCTGCTACCTCATTGAGGCACGTGCTGTCTGGTTTGAGCGCCCTCTACAGGTGGAATGGTTCATGGCACACATTGTTTCTGTGCAGGATGATGAGATCAATCAACAAAGCCAGCTGGTGGAGAAGCTCAAGCAGCAGATGCTGGACCAGGAGGAGGTGAGCCATCTCGCACAGCCTTGGACAGCTCCAAAGAAAAGTACCCTGGACCTGTTAGCCTAATGCAGATGGTTTCTGGTCTGTTATTCATATCGGTGGAAATTCCACGCAGCTCCATGTGTTCTGGCATGTGACTATATGCTGAAGGAAATAAGGTCAGCTCTATAGTACAGGTGTGGATTTGTTCTTCTCTACTGGGTTGGTGTACCTTCCTCTCCTGACCTTCCCTGCACTAGCTCCTGGCCTCGTCCCGACGCGACCATGACAACCTGCAGATGGAGTTGACACGGCTACAGGTGGAGAACGAGGCCTCCAAGGACGAGGTGAAGGAGGTGCTGCAGGCCCTGGAGGAGCTAGCTGTCAACTACGACCAGAAGAGCCAGGAGGTGGAGGACAAGACCAAGGAGTTTGAGTTGCTTAGCGAGGAGCTGAACCAAAAATCGGTGAGCGCGGGGGGGGGGGGGGGGCCGGGGGGGCCGGGGC
>JABJVR010000524.1:9435-20974 GCA_025773905.1 Chitala chitala | reverse complement strand
CACACACACACACACACACACACACACACACACACACACACACACACACACACACACAGCCATACCTCCCCTAGCTTGTCCAGCTTGATGTAGGTCTCCAGCTTCCCAAAGCCGATCTCAGACTGTAAACACCATAAACCACAGAGGCTAAGAGCAGATTCACAACCACAAATCAGCATCGACATCGACTGAAAACTGGCATTGTTCCAGGCACACAAAAGCATGTGGAACAACTCCTGCAGAACAACGCCTGCTAATCCTAACAGCTAAAAGCCAACAGCATCGAAAGGTAGCTGAAAGCATACAGTGTAACACATCGGACGTGTGTGTAAAAGGGGAGACAGAGAGGAGCAAGGAAGAAGAGTGAGAGCAGATGAAGAGGGGAGACAGAGGGGTGAGGAAGGAGATCGAGAGTAGAGGAAAAGGGGAGACAGAGAGGGGTGAGGAAGGAGATCAAGAGCAGTGGAGGAGAGGAGACAGAGGTACCAGGGAGACCCTCCTTAGTCTTCGGCTCAGTGGCTTCTCGAACAGTGGGCTGTTGAGGCTGAACTTCTCCAGGTAGCCGTCAGGCAGCCGGATATCTGCTGGCAGGGACAGTCGCTTGTTGATGTCCTGAAGGAGAAGGAAGACAGGCCAGAACGTGGGGACAGGAAACACAAAGGCAACAACCATGGAGGAGGCAGAACCATACTGCAACGCTTTGCGTTTAATCAATAATCGTGCCAACTTAAACTTAAGAACCGGTCTCACACTGGCCTCCAGGCAGAGGGAAGCCCCCACGGCTGAAACAATACGCTTCACATACAAAAAACACAAAAGGTAAAAAAAACCCCCCTGGCAAAGCTGATTCTGTGTGTGCACAAAAACGGGCAAAACTGCCAGCGTCATCATTAAGTTGATTTGAGCAACCAGAATTGCCCTGAAACATGAATCCAAGGGGAGGGTGGCAGCTCTCACTAAAAAAAGAGCACTTTCCCAGACACCGTGTCATCTAGGAAAGAACGCACATACATTCTATACAACGTGAGAGGAAATTTCAACAGCGATTCACACAGCAGACGTGTGTAAAACTATATCAGATTCCCATAACCCAGCCTCTTGGGCTTAATTCATATTTAAAAAGTGAAAACCATTTTATCCAGGTGTGTAAATGTCAGTTTATGACTTCCTGCTAGAACTATGTTTAAACAACTAAATGTACCAGTCTTGACACCTCAAACACCAGCGTGACTTTTGTGATATTAGCAGTGCTCGGTGCCAGAAACAGACAAACCACAAGACAAAACACTGCAAGTCATTTACAACAAATTTTCCACACTTCAAAATCAAGCCCTTAATTACTGCTTTCTACAAATGGCGTTAAATTATCTGGCATCAGATACGCAAGTGAGAAACGGGGGCTTTTCTGGCCTTGAGAAGATTGTCCATTTGGGCAGCAACAGGCCTGGCCTAATGCAATCAGCAGTCTTCATCTGCCTGTAATCTAATGTCCACTCATCCTCTGATGTGCTGGACACACGTAGCTACACCAGCTTCCCTCTCAATCACTGCTTTGCTTTTCAGTGGACAATTTGTGTACTTTGGCCAATTTATTAACACAAGTAATATAAACGCTTTTAATGTGTTCTCTCATCTTGTTATAAGAAAAAGAGACTATTTTTAGATATTTTAAGACTGACCATTACAAGCCTTCAGTTCCCCCCCATGAAAAACTGTACTGCTGCATCACTAATCCCAGTTTTCCCCAGTAGAGAACCATACTATCATGTCACTACTCCTAGTAACCCAGTACGGCATTCAGTCATTCGACCATAACTCAACAAACTGTGTGTGTGCGTATGTGTGTGTGTGCGCGCGTGCGCAGGCACGTGTGTGGTGTGTGAGAGGGTGAGTATGAACCAGTGTAGAGTCACACCTCTGTGGAAATCTTCCTGCCTGCTGTGTTCCTCATCCGCACTCGGACAGGACTGTGTACGTCATCGGAGGAGGTGGCCGAGGCTTGGTCACTCTCTCCATCCGAGCCCATCTTCACATCCTCGTGGACTATTTCTGCACAAACACACACACCTGCGTGAGGTGTGCATCTTAATCTCTCTCTCCCCTCTTGCTCACACACACACACACACACCCAAAACATGAGCAGATCAGTAAAACAAACCCCTCTTCCACACACCCCACCTATATATTTCTGTGACTGTGTCAGGAAGTCCTGACAATGAAAACGTCTCTGACTCCCATTCTACCGTTCTCCTGTGAAACTGCTGGCTTCCACGTGTGTTCCCTGCACGTGACGTTCTCGCTCCCTCTCTCTCTCTCTCACACACACACACACACACACACACACACACACACACCCCTCTCCCTGTCGAGTGTGCACTGTACCCAGACGTGCTGCGTGGTTCAGATAGGAGCTGAGGCTGCGACCCAGGGTGCGTGGTCTGCGCAGAGAGGAGCTGTACGACTGCAGCAGGGAGTGCATGCTGAAGGAGCCGCCCGCTCCCCTCATTCCACCCCGCACAGCACCACCGCCCCTCACTGACATGGCGTCTGGGGGAGAGAAGGGTGGGGGAAGGATGTGGGAGGTGTATGGGTAACGGGACAGTGGACAGCAAAGCAAAAGATGAGAAGACCAGGCCAAAGAGACCCAAGGGACAGCAGCCAGAAAACGGAGCAGCACAAACACAACACAGGCAGCCATGAAAGGCAAAGCAAAGACAGGTAGGAGGAGAATGAAAAGGGTGTGGCAGAAAGGGGAGAGCAACGGAGGGTAAAAGGACACCAATCACAGTGGAGGACCGGAGGACAGCGAACACGAAAGGATGTAAACAGGAGAGAAAGTCCACATGTGAGGCAACGTTAACAAAAAGGAGCACAAACGCGAGTAAACGGGAGAGAAAGTGTGTCACGATGACGGCAGTGGCAGCAAAATGGAGAAGGAACACAGCGATAAACAGGACAGAAAAACCAAAGGTACATGTTACCCAGAAAAATGACATGAGGACAAAGTGAGGCAGATGAAGAGATTGGGGAAAGAGAAATGACAGCAGGTAAGGGGGGGGGGCATGATGAGGAACGGGAGAGACAGGGAAAGGAAAAAAAAAGAGCAGGTAAATTAAAAAATATTACAGAAAATAAGGGAGGCAAAAATCTCACACTTCATCTGTTCTGAAGGTGTGATTTTAGTTTCTCTTCAACATTAAATAAGCAAACAAATTAATAATGGGACTGTTTGCAAGGAAACACCTTCAGTATTCGTGTTAATACAACTGCAAAATACATGCAGCAATTCAGCTTTACTGAACCAACTGTACGAGTAACTTTACCTTGTTGTACTGGTTAATCTTGCTCAGTTAACTAGCTTTACTCGCACTGAACGTTGCATGCATTTTTTTGCAATAGCTTAAGTGCGCCTGATTTTAAAACACAGAGGATGTGGTTATGCGGCATGAGGCAACCACAGCCCAACCACAAACGGATTATCACCGGCCCTGTAGGGACAGTCCACTGAAGCTGTTTCAAACAAGTGTGAGCATCTAACAGAAAAAATTAAAAATAAGCATCAACACAGGCAGAGTCAGCGCAGAGGAGGGGGGCCATGCTGGAAGTGTCATGCTTCTGGGTAGAAAGGGGACAATCCGCATGCAGGAAAGTTCAACTCCGCCATCCCACACACGCCTCCTGACCCAGCTACAAGAGCCGAGCACTTGAGCGGAAATCGTTCCCGCACTCCGCTGCACTCGGTGCTTTCCTACACAACTCGCACAGCGTCCTCCGAGCACAGCAGAGCTCTGCTGTCATCTCACTGTGACCCTCCGCCCTGCAGGTCCAAGATGGCAGCCATAACTGGGAAAGACCAGCGTGCGTCCAATTGGTCTGCTTTGAAACAGAATGCGGGCACCGGGGAGCTCGCACCCACATGAGGAGTGCCGCTGCAAGCTAACGTGCGGATCGACACCGCGGCTGACCTCAACGCAACAGTACGACATTTGGGAGAAGCCATTAAAATGAAATGTGAAAATGACAATCAAATAAATTAAGAAGTTGACAACATATGATCTGTGTGGGTTACTGACAGCTGCTATCCAATTTCCTATCCAAACAGACATGGTCATTGGGGGTGGGGTGGGGGTTAAAAAAAAAAAAAAAAAAAAAACAATAAAATCATCCACACAAAACACAGCAGCCATCTGGGGCATCTCACAAACTTACATTTCAGCCGTCTCAGACTCCCTGTCTCAGACTCCCTGTCTCAGACTCCCTGTCTCAGACTGATCGCAGATGCCGTCAAGCCAAAAGCACTTAAATCTGCTACACTGAGACCAATTACAGTTGAAGATGGAATTTGACACCTCTTACTTTGGACAATGCTTATAAAAGACATTCAGTTGATGACATTTCAGTGCAGCAGGGAATAATGCTTCAGTTGTGGCGTCTCACACCACAAGCAACATGTTCTCACCATAATACTGAAGTGCATTCACTGCACCCTGAATAACAGTCACACTGTGTCTACTGCCATGTCGTCACAGGACGAACTGAGAACCGAGGGACAGCAGAATGCGCAGGCGTTCAGTCCACATCGGTGGAGTCACATTACAAAGAGTCTGAGCACCATACCTGAGTCACTGTGCGCAGAGTCCTGTGAGCTGACCGTGTCACTCAGCGTCTTGTCTCCACTGTTGCCCCCCCTCAGCGTGAGGGACAGCTGCCGTTTGATTTTCCTCATGCGGTCCATGAGGGGAGGCCGAGGGGGGCGAGATGTGGAGGTGGGAGGGGCCGCCACCGTTCAATCTCCCTGCTGAAAAAAGGCACACACAAATGCAATGCAGTGGCGTCAACTATAGACGGCAAGGAGATCGGACCAACTCATCTTTGAGAAAATCTAAAAATGCTTAAGAAGTTCAAGTTTACAGCAGTGGAAAGCAGCTGTGAATTTAAGAACCACCTAAGAGGTACAACAGCTCACTCAAGCTCACAATTTAAACGGGTCAGTCTCCTGGACATGATCTCACTTCACCAACCACTACAAAATCATGTTGTTGAAAGGTATAATGCAGCATGAAAGGTGCTCATTGGTTCCAGAGTGATTTATGCACAGTGACAGTGTGAGGATTGGCTATATGCTAAGTTGATACACAATTCTGTCACTGTGCAGTCTCACTGCAGGAAAGTTTTTATTAACAGCAACAACAACAAAATAAGTAATCAACTAATTTAGTCTGGTTAAAGCATTAAATAGAGTTTACTGAGTGGAATTAAGAGCCCATAGAACATTAGATTTATCAAAGCCCCTTTTTTCTGTAAATTCCATCAGTATTTGGGCTGTTGGTGGTCACGATGTATTAGGCTGTTAAGTGCACTGATGTTAAAAGCACTCGTCGCCCGAGTGTCATTCTGAATCATCCCAACGCTAACCTGAGGGTAGTGATGGGAATATACACTCCAACACGTGTCCACACACCACAGGCTCGAACTGAGCCACAGCGTAACGCAACTAAACTCAAGTCTAAAGCACTACCCGTTCAGTACTCTCGAATCCGTTAAAATTACCATAGTAACAAAGCGTTGAGGCTACACGCTACAAATGAGATGAAGGTTAGTGAAACACGGAGGAACCACAGCCCCATCAAGCTGCTCTTGTTCTTGATAACCAGGGCTTCCCGCAGCTTGGCAGTCATGCCAAGAGTCATGCCAAGGCAGCGGGCACCAAGGCCTCTCCCTAGGCCTCATCACTTGGGTTGGCAAAAAGCCGCAACACGCTGGCTTTGCTGAGCAAACGGCTCTTCGGTGACCCACATTTACAGGCGTATCTAGTGACAGGACGAGGATATTCATAATTTCTGTTCAACACTATTTTAAGTCAGACAACAGCAGCATTTCAGTGTCAGTGCTGGCAAAGGCATACAGCGTTTTCTCAGCTGGTAGTTAAGGCCACGCACCTCCTGTACTTACACAAGGCAGTGTGTCACAAACACACACATTTCTTCTTCAGACTGAGGAGTCCCTGCAAATACACTTGGGGCTCAATGTGAACGTTTATATGAAATATGAAGTTTGTAACTAGGTCATGTTTTATGTGTCCTACTGCAATGCTTGATTTGATGACATAAATGTTCAAAAGAATTCAGTCTTTTGTAGGGTTTTTAAAATTTAATGCTAAATCAAGTTTCTGGTACTTAAAAGCTATTTTTGACATTTTCCTGTACAGCATCATTTCTTAAAGAATGGAAGAATAGTCTACATTTCAGCCTGTAACTACAACCATGTCCAATTCAACTGGTTTGGTCTGCAAGCTGGAAACTCTCAATCCCTTTTTAACTTTAGTCCTCTGGAATGAAAGAAAGTATTAAGGCGTCAGCAATGCAGCGGACCGACTCCTGAAAGGCACTGCAAGAAGGTCATAACGGGGTCAAAACGAGGTTCGACAAACTTCAACTTCAAGGTGTAGTTTGGTAAAAAGCTCATGGCAACCTCCAGAGCAGCATCTTCAAATACAGCAAACAGAAAACAAGCTAACAGCAGTCAAATATCTCAGTTTATATTTTCAGTCTATATTCCAGACAGCTCAACCTCCCAACTTCCAACATGATTCCAAAAACAAACAGCATTCATCCATTACTGAAGAGCCAAACTGTGGCCGGCAGGTTGCTGTCTGAAGCTGGTCATCTGGCACTTTGGCCTGGTGTCAGGAGCCAGAGCACACGTGCACACACACACACACACACACACACACACACACTACACTCCTGCAGATGTACAGCACCAATCTCAGCAGAAGGCACACAGACGCGTCGCTGAAACGGTCGCCAAGCTCCCTGTGGAAAAAGACAACAGCCACGTATCAGACCGGGCCCGGCAGGTGCAAACTAATACAACAGTTTAACACGTTCCCATTCATTTGGCCAGGAAAACCACAGAGACATGAGAGGGAGCTTCAGGAGTGCTGGCCGGAAGGCAACTCGACTAACAAAGCATCCAGCATTTACGACAAAAATAGACCTCAGAGTCAAACGCGAGACGGCCACAAGAGCTCACAACACCCTTCCAGTTTACAACGGTCTTCTGTTGAAGCAGCACAGGGGGGGATCTCATGTCAGACTGACGGGGTCTTCATTTCAAAACAAGGAAGTCTTTAAAGTGACACGACAGGGCACAAGACCGCTAATGTTTTATCTTCAGAAGAGGAATATATACATTATATATATAGTATATATGGAGTAAGACCTCCAAAAGCCATTTTCAGGAAAATTTTTAAAATATACAGTATTATCAGTATTTAAGAACAAATTGCCTTAGGAAGAGCTTATCAGACGTGCAGCATTAAAATATATACATTCAACAGCACCACCAGCACCACCACCATCACACGCATGGATGCTATTCCCCCGTGGCACACGACCGTTTCAATGCCCTAGGCCTACAGAACTGCACAGGTCAGTCCCAAAAGATACATCCTTAATAACTTCTCCAATTAATTGGATTTCACACCACCAACACAAATATGTTACTGAGATAATTCTGAAACCATATTATTTCCCAAGAGTTTTTTTCAGCTCCCTGACATACCTTCTGTCCGACTGATCAACAGCATTTCAACTTAACTGCTTAAAATGTCTTCATATCTTTGCACTCTCAGTGTTGAATATTTTCATCCGTTTCCTGTGCGACAGACATTTAAGATGTCAATTTTGTCTCAAGCCATTTAACAGGTGTATGCACACGTTATTCCACGTTTTAATTACAATATCTGTTTTCTCTCTATGGCTAATTAAAAATGATTATTAAACTATCACAGTACACCACAACATATTCCATGTCAAGGTCTAAAGGTTGACAGAGCTTCTAATCCTTTCTGTTCCACTAAAACAGAGTAAAGCATTTACTTTCAGTTTGCTGTTATGAGTGGCCCGTTATTCCAAAACCCTTTTAAATTTTGAAACGGATTATATAATCATGAAGTAATTAGCCTAATGACTGTACCTTATTGGCCAGTAAATACAAAGATGCGTCATCTGAAATTAACACGTTACCATACTGTAGTTAAAAATCCAATTGTTCTGGCTACTCATATATACAGAATATGCACACACACACACACACACACACACACACACACACACACACACAAGCATTAATACCGATTACACATTCTGCAAACCATCACACAGCACACACCAACTGCGGTAAAGCCTGATACATGTTACCACCCATTACGGGAGGCTGTCTCCACATGCAGCTCCCTGTATGTACACAACTCAGCGCCTTTAACCAGCACAGAGACACTCTGCACAGCTGCACTGTCAGCTGTACTGACACAAACCACATCAGCTCAGCAGCTAATCACAAAGGCCCATAAACACAGAGCGCTCCGCACACTGAACACGGCTCCGCACACTGAACACGGCTCCGCACACTGAACACGGCTCCGCACACTGAACACGGCAGTGCAAATCTAGTTGACAAGAAAAAGGCCAACTCAGCAACAGCGTTAAGGGCCATCATGAGCACATAACACCATAGCCTGGATCTAAACATCCATCCTATATGGTGACTCCTCCTCTCCTTCTTTGCCCAACTGAAAGATTCTCACGATTAAAACAATGATCATTCAGACACATTAGCTAAAGATCCACTAAAATTTCCATTTGCTGGAAAATGCGACTTGCTGTAAGGATTTATGCATTTGGAGAAACAATTTCTTTGTTGCACTTTTGTCATTACAATAAATTATATATTCCTTATTTATACAGCGACTGCAAAATTCCTAACTGTAAAAACAAAATACAACAGAGGCTGTTAGCAATGCACGCAAACAGCCTGAAAGATACCTGAAGTGATACTTCACAGCCATCAAAAAAAGAACAGCTTTGGACCAAATTCATACTCAGCATTCAACAAATGTGTGTGTGTGTGTGTGTGTGTGTGTGTGGAAAAGCTTTATGATTTAGACTGAAAGATGACAAAGCAATTTTTATACACTGACGCAGAAATTCCATTAAACTCAATTATGGAGCATTGTCTAAATATAAATTGTCTTTACAAAGAACAAAGGGACATGCGTGCGTGTGTGTGTGCGTGTGTGTGTGTACACCTTATGTCGGCCTTCCATCCCCTGGGATGCTTCCCAGTAGAGTGACTCCAGGGCTAATTGGATATGCATTTACTGAGGATGTACGGATGACTTACAAGGCCAGACATATTAGAGCGAGGCTACAGGACTCTATTTATAGTGACAAAGAAAACATTATTATTTAATAAACACTTCAGTAAGTATTTCAGACTGACAATTCGCAGCAATGTGAACCAATTTACTGTTAATATCCATTTCAAACAAGCGATCAAAAACCAGCATTATTATCCTGAATTTAACACACTACATGCACCATTCTGAAACGAATGAGAAATAATCAGGTTTGACGCCCATGTGGCAGAATAAGTGGAAACTGTGTCAAATGACTGGCACACGAGGAGTGGAATGTGGCAGGGGAAGATCTTGTTTACATTCCTTAAGTGCACAAGACATGACCAAGACTGATCTCATTAGAGCAGGAGACGCAGGGCTTTCAGAAAGACACACATGAGACCAGTTCAAGTGAAGTGGCATGAGGAAACACATGAGGAAACGCATGAGACTTACAGCTCAAACATAAAGGCATAAATAAGGAGGCATAGCACCGCTGAGAAGACAGGAGACCGATAGGAGCACCTCCCCCATCGCCAGCATCCAGTCATGCAGTCCAGTGCCGTACATTTAACTCCACAGTTACACGCCCCCCCCCCGTTAGGGAACGCCCAAGCTGGATCCTGCTTACTGACACTAAAATGCAGACGCATTGGCGTTTCTGCATCCATGCATCGGGCTTTGCCATATGGTGACATACACACAGCAAGCCTCATGCGAGGCCTCGAGGTCATCACTCACAAAACGACTCAGAAGTCCAGCTGGTCACAAACGGAGGAGCTCAAGAACAAAACTCAAAATGCAGAACCTTTAGGAAAAATCCACACGGTTCCAGCATACTGTGCCAAATGTTTCACTGAGTCATCGCTACAAAATCACCTCGGCGAGGAGACCTCAGACGACAACACGTATTCCTTCAGCTGAACGCATGAGTGTTTGGGGCTGGCATTTTCTCTAGCGGTTTTTATGCCCAGCTCCATGTGACAGGAGGTTTCCCCTTACTAGAATCAGAGCGGTCCATACTAAGCGACCACGGTGGGCGTGCGTCCCACCGGGCGTCCATGCCGGGCACAGCTGGATGGGAGAGGTGATCCTGGACCTCTCATCTCACTCCCTCTCTATTTCTCATGGTCTGTCACTTTCTACTCACACCTTTATTTGCAAGCGCAATCCTCAGACCTGAAACACAAACCTTTAGTTTCATGGGAATTTTCTTGGCGCTGCCACATTTAGACGCGGCACTGTGACAGTTTCTCACATATCTAACCACTATTTTTTTATAATAATAATGCTAATAATAACAACAACCAGCATTTATCGTGACTGCATACATGTTGCACAAACAAGTCACGATGAAATTTGTCCTCTGCCAACCCCCCTGGGGGGGAGCAGTGAGCAGCCATACATGGGGCCCGGGGAGCTGGTGCTGAGTGTCTTGCTCAAGGACACACCTGGCTGGGATTTGAACCAGGGACCAGGAGACTTCCACCTCCCAGCCTGATGTTCTACCCATTGAGCCACCAGGCCGCCTTCTTCATTAATTAAAAAAAAAAAAACAAAAAAAGACAATCGAGACCTAAACGCTTCACCAAGTGCGCTTCTAAACATTGAATACAAATGCAATCCAATTAACAGGTCTACACAAGCAGCCAAAAGTTATATTAACAAAACACAGCAAAAATAGCAAACCTGTTCCTTAAAGCTAAACATTTATTCCCTTGAAACAGCTCCCTTTATTTTATATTTTATTTGATAAGACTTATGGAGGTTTACATTGGAAATTAATTTGTTAAAACATTGATAGTGAAACATACACAAAAATGTTACTGTGCAAACAAAAGATTTTGTTTAGCTATGACAAATGTCACTTTTGGTGAGTAATTTGACTACAATTACTGCAATACGAAACGCCTACTTGCCCCTGCCAAGACATTGCATGTAAATAGACGCATCTGAAGTGACCTGAATTACGCTACATGAAATTCAATAAACTACACCCTACAGGTTCAAAACAATGATTACTGAAGTACACTGTAATTAGAGCTCCGTGTTTGGCGTGTAGTCTACGTGTTACTATTTTCAGTTAGCTGCCCGCATAATAGATGTGTTGTAGTTGAGGTGTGAAGAGTATGCCATCTCCAGAGGGCTGGCCGGGTGGATGCCGTAGCACCATCACCAGAGAGCCGGCCGGGTGGATGCGGTAGCACCATCACCAGAGAGCCGGCCGGGTGGATGCCGTAGCACCATCACCAGAGAGCCGGCCGGGTGGATGCGGTAGCAACATCACCAGAGAGCCGGCCGGGTGGATGCCGTAGCACCATCACCAGAGAGCCGGCCGGGTGGATGCGGTAGCAACAT
>JABJVR010000523.1:0-20981 GCA_025773905.1 Chitala chitala | reverse complement strand
CACACACACACACACACACACACACACACACACACACATATACATACATACATACATACATACATACATACATACATACATACATACATCAAGAATATTCCATGTGTCCATATGAGAATCTTTAAAACAGCCCTGGAGTTTTCAAGTCCTAGCCTGATGGACCATCCATTTACAAACGAAATGTCTTCTGAATGTTGTCAATAAAACATTATTAGCGGGCACACGTGCGCTTTAAAAGCGTTGCGTATTTTATGGTAAGTACATCTGACGGCCGTCCACACGCTAGGTCGGCCGGCTGCTCTGGCGTTTCACAGAATGTCCAGATCACCAGCCCGCCTTCCCACTGGCCTGCCTTCCCACCAGTCCGCCTGTGCTGGTTTAAGTCATCTGCACCTTGTTACAATGAGGAAATAAAGCAAGAACGGAAATGAGATGGAGATACAGTTTTGTTTCGAGGCATGTTCTGTTCAAAACCAGATAGCGTTAATGCCTGTAATGGACTTAAAGATCTGATATAGTGTGTGTGTCTGTGGGGGGGGTTTTGGTTGACAATAAGTAAAACACAGAGCTGAGCATGTTTCATGTTAATGTCCAGCAACATGAGGGGAAAATGTCAGTGTCTTCTGTTCTTCTATTCTATTGTGCCAAGGTGGCACAGAAAGTTCTGTGTACTGTAGTAAAGATCAGCAGCAGCTGCACGCAGTCCAGGCTGTTCTGGAAAAGGCATGGAGCGTGAGATTTTCACACAGTGAGCAATTCCTGTTGAATAAGTGTGCACTACTTGTAAAGTAGTTGATTTTTTGTATCATAATTCACTTTTTTAAAAGATGTTCAAATAGAGATAATCTATTAGAATGAGCCTTGTTCCCAATTATACATTAAAATTGTGCCAATTCAGGACCAAAAATTAATTGAACTGAATTGGCCCAAATGGCAATTTTAAAGTACAAATTAATTGCAGCAAGCTGTCCATTTCTAATGTTCTCTTTATATTTTAATGGAAATTAAAATTGTCATTATGATTGCTATCATCAAAAGAGCTACTAATTACTTAACAATTCTGTCATTACACTTCTTTTCTAGTTTTAAACAGAGGAGCATTTTCCGAACGTGATTTTGATCCACGCTAACGATGACTGCGGCTCATGAACGTGTTACAAAAGGACATGATATACAGGATAGCACTGAAAGTAAATAATAATAATAATAATAATAATAATAAATCTGATCAACTTCACTCACACACACACACACACACACTCATACCCAGACATCCTGACTAGCAGATCATGTAGCTGCAGCCCTGTTTATTAGCCTGGTACCCAACCATTAGCCCAGCTTCAGGGTCTGCACACTGAATTGCTGCTGTACATGAGAGGAGCAGGGAGAAGGAGATGGATCTCCTTTATTGAAGCTTCTCAAGAAACAATTACAGTGCCACATCCATCTCTATTAGCAGGACAGCCAAGAGGCTAGCCCTACTCCCAGGCTCCCGCCAACACGCTGCTTATTTTTTCAGGTGGTTCGAAGATGATTGCAAGGGGTAGATGTGAACACAGAAGTGTGGTGTGGTGGGAGGTAAGTGTTAGGACCCAATTAACCAGTGCTGGCACCTCACTTCCTGTCTTTGGTGTGAGGGGATGTAATGCCAAGTTAAAATAAAGCTTACATGACTCTCATTTGCAGTATAACATTCCTTGTAAAATGATAATAATTACTCAAATTTTTATAACGTATCAAGCTAAGCACACACAGCGTACATATTTTTGCTTAAATTATACCACAGAACACATTTTCTATGTTATAACCATGCAACTAATATATATTTGCATTAAATACAACACTTGATCAGTGACAGTCAAAGAGCATGGAAGATAAATGAGGCAGCCTGATGGTGGGGAAGAGTAGAGTAAAAACACTGTGGGAACAGCCCTAACCATGACTCAAAACACATTTATGGACGAGGAGCCGTACTGTTTACACACTCTTATCAATCATGCTACGTTCTGGCTTTTATCACCTATAAATTCTTCCTTAACCCAATCAGCTCGCCGCTTTATGCATAAATGTTCTGGTGTAAGTTTTTTATATATATATATATATATATATATATATATATATATATCTTTGCAATAAAAATATATTTAAGTTAGACAAAGTGATAATGGCCATCATCATCACAGTCCTAATGCAGTAGGGAATTAGATATGTTCTCAAGTAAGTAGTAAGAGATGATATATGCCTTTATTGAATTGACAGATATTTTCAGCCAACAGTCAAGGTGACTACTTGGCTTTATAAGGCTTTCTAATGCATCTTCATAATGATTCTTATTCAAGCCTTTATGAAATGCTAGCTGTTGGAAACCCTTAGATATGAGAAAACTCTAAAGTGTAATCTTTGGTTCTGGTAGGTCCTGCATTTCTGACATTCATAAAAACTCTTAGGCACTACAGTATGAGCAGATTGTTTAAGACTGGTAAGCCTGTGAATATCAGCTTTAGACTAACAGTAAACTTACAACGTTAGCATTGCGGACAGTGCACATTGGCTGTGAGATCATCAGGCCCTGTGGTATTACTCATCAGGCCCTGTGGTATTACTCATCAGGCCCTGTGGTATTACTCATCAGGCCTTGTGATATTACTTATAATAAAGAGTAGCCCCGAGTTACCTTTAGCATGGATAGTGTGTATGGTACTTTTAGAAGCAGAGTACATATGCTGAAACTTTCCATCGTGGACTCGTTATTCACTTTTTTTTTTAAAACACCTGCTTCTCACACTCTCATCTTCAGCCGACGTTCTTACAGAAAGATATGGTGAAATTTAGCTATTATGAAATGCAGATGGTCCCCGAGTGACGATGGTTCGACTTGCAATTTTTCGATCTTACGATGACGATAGTGATACGACAAAATTGTAAAAATATTTTTAGTTTTGCGCTGCAAGCAAACATAGCCGCGTATGCGGTACGATAGGTTGGCACGCTGCTGGGATGTACGCATCTTCTGCCTTGTGAGACGCCTCACTCTCACCAGCGAGTTCAGTTGTCTTGGTGTTAGAGCGTGTATTTTTTTCTATTTTTGGTGTTTTGGCTGTGTCTCAACAATATTTTCAAGTTACGATGGGGTCATCGGAATGCATCTCCATCGTAAGTCAAGGACCACATAACCATTATGTTAATGTCAACTTGTGTTAACCAAAGTCAATGTAACTTGTCATCGGTGCACCACTGTCAGACAGAGTGTTCTTAATTTCGTTGTACCATCCTGGTGTATGATGACAATAAAGTCTATTCTATTCTATTCTATTCTAGACATTAGCTGCATTCAGGAACTGCATTAATATTTCAAGGTTGAAGGGAGAGAAGGCAAGGCAAACCTGACTGAAAGGCTTAGTTGGAAACATTTTTAAACCTCAGAGCTGGGGAGAGGTTGAACTTCCTCTTCTTGTCCTGCTGACCTGGAAGTGTACAGGTCAGTTACAAGGTCACAGTCACTGCAATCTGTGAGGTCAGAGGGCAACTGAAAAGAAAACCAAAATCCATCTCCATTTCTCCATCAGTCAGACCATCATAGTTGGGTGGGGGCGGGAACACCTCTCACTGGTATTGGCAGGAATGGAAACGTGTACAGCTAGTTCCTTTCTATCAGCAGAGGAGAATTTACAAAAAAAAAACATCTCAAGACTTTCTGAGTAGTCCAGTGTGAAAGCATTAAAGCCAATGGGCTGTGCTGGTGCAGAGTTCTGGGCCCATTTTCCATTTTCTGCATCTCCCTGTTCCTTTCCTCGGGAAATGGCTTTATTTATACCGGCGTATAGATTTCCCAGCCTCGTCGCTCAAGTCACATGGGAGGAGCACAAGGATTAAAAACGCTGGTGGAGCTAAACAGGTGGCGTTAGCGCTGTAATTATACGGAGTTATCGAAATGAGAAGGTAAACAAGGAACAAGGATCCCAGTCCATTAGACTGACACGTCCAAATTCATTTTCACATTGATATGCTTTAGGGACATGGGGGGTAGTGTTCGCAGGGGCATAATTTGGATGAGATACTTGCAACAAAGGCCTTGCGAGTAAAGTTACAAAATGAGTAGTTAATTTAAGGTAGATGTGTTTGCATTTTAGTTTACTCAGCTTTGTGTACAGGCCCTGAGGCACAAAGAAGCTGAAAAGGAGATGAACTATGGTACGAATGCAGTAGAAAGTCAACTGTAGTGTATTCAAATAAATTAATATAACATTTCCTGCTTGTGCTGTACCTGGTTTATTGCTAGATGTTCCACATTTTTAGAGAAAATAAGTGCAAGTCACACTGAATTATCAGACACAAAGTGCCACTAAAACAAGGAGACACTGGGCAGCATACAGAGGCATTCATAACTCTCACATTCCGTTTGGAAGTAGGGAGATAAGGGCAGGAGGTGGCCAAGTGGACGGTGGACATCTGTCCTGGTCCAGCTGAATGTGCTGTCAGAACAATCCCCTAATGGAGTACAGAACCTTCTCTCCTGGTCTATACTGTAGCTCAGAACTTCCCACAGGTTCCACATGATCCTTATCCCTCCACACGGTGTCCACCCTTACCCACACGTACTTGGGCCTAACTCAATGACTTGTTTCTATAAGTGTCCTTTGACTCTAGGCTTGACCACAGGCACATAAGCTGTGTATGTTTGTTAAAGGCTGAAATGAGTCACCACCCTCCAGTGTGCGTGATACATCACCAGGTATGTGTCTTTGCCACGGCAGAGACATTTCCCATTCCTGTTTAAATTTGTGGCTCTGATAACTCTACACTTCTGTGTTTACCCACTTGTGAAGAGCGTATAAACACATTCATACATCCACATCTTTTTGAACAGCTTTTCAAATAGCAAATACAGGTTAATTCATTTATAAATTAGATGTACAAGGAGATGTAAAGGCACTGTCCTCACAGTAGATTGGAAATGAATCCACATCCTTCAAAGAGGGCCACCAGAGACAACCTGTGTGACTTATGGCATCACATCAGCGTCCAGCTGTCTGGAAAGCCATCACCCGCGGTCTCCTGCTCCCAGTCACCCCTCGAGAAGTTCCATTTGACTGATTAAACCCAGTAATTCATTCACAGCTTTCCTAAGTGATGTGAGAACTGCAGAAGACCTCACAGATCTCTGGAGCTAATCAGTAATTGCTTGTGATATGAAAAAAATAATTAATCACAGCGGGTGCATTTCCTGTCACACAGAAATGGTGGATGGGCATGATGTTCTTGGAGTTCACCATCACTCCGGATGACGCATCCTAGTAGCTTCTCACACTCATGGTGAGTCAGCCACTAAGACTGACCCCTGAGCTATAAGACATCGGTCTACTATGGGGACAAAAGGTGGTTGGAATCTAACACACTGATACATTTGGTGACTTTAATATAAAAATTGTACATGGTGCTGCAAAAGGAAACCATTATGATGCTTGCAAAGTGCTTCAGAGCATGCTACCTGAGAGCATCTCACCAAGGAAGAGGGACGGGGGGATTCAGTAAGAAGATAGGTGCTCATTTCTATACATACAATAACAACTTAACATAATAATAATAAAATTAAGTTAAGGCTGGCATGTTTTAAGAGGTGGAAATTCAAACCGTGACCCCTGCATGCCTGTGGGTGTAGAGGTTTTTCCACCTTTTAAAACACAAGTCACAAGGCTATAGAGTTTCAGTGAACACTAACAGAAGTGCAGGGCTTTGACGGCTGGTATTAATGGAGAAATGAGCATTACAATAACATTAAACATTACACAGAACGGGGCAGCAGAGTGGCTTAGTGTCTTCACCTCACACGTTCACAGTTGGGGATTCAAAGTTCAAATGCGTCCTTCTGAAGTTTTCACTTTCTCCTGTGTGTGTGGGGCTTCCTCCTGTGTGGATGCGTGAGCACGTGTGTGTCTCTTTTTCCTGGGAAGGGCATCGGGCGTCTTACTACCGTCACAGGATAAGCAATTTCTAAAACTGAACGAATTACAGGTAGACAATTTAGATTTAGTGCAAAGAATACACTTGCTTTTATGGCAGACCCCTGAACTGGAAACACAAATCTAATGAAAGTGATCACATGTGACAATGCTGCTGTATACCTGGTGTCGGAAACACGTCTTCGGGAGATTGTTCATGAAAAAATGAAAACAGATGCGTTGCCATAGACGGGAAAGTAACAAGTCGTCAAGGGACTCGACTCCCAGGCCTCCGCTAAAACTGACCCCGATACATTAATCATGAATTCCATTAGCAAGAAAGGTGATTAATCTATGATAAATGCACTTAGCAGGCTAAACCTCAAGGGCAATGGGCTGGAATATTACATGGGGATGGGTACACATTTGTTTCCTCTGTCAGGTGCATTTAAGGGTGTCCCAACCTGGAAAAAAAATTAGGATGGGAGCTTTGTACATCCTGAGGTTTGTGGATAGTTGGGAAAAAGCATCTTTGATGACCCACCTAAAACGCAGGCTGACATTAGTTAATTCAAGATGTCTGGGCATCTTTGTTAATGTCTGAGTTAGCAAATTGCTAACATTGCTGCCTTAGTACCATAGCGTTGGTGAAGTATGACTCCACAGGTTGAGGTGCATTGTGGGAGCGTTTCACCTTTATACATTAATCAGCAACGCAGCCTGGTTGCATCACAGTGCATTTAGAACTTCATGGCAGGGAAGTTTTATGACCTTATGTTTATCATGAGCAAATGCAGCAAGACATTTGTTTAATGTTGGCGTCAGTTTGTTTGGACATGGCCTTAAACCAAGTGGGGGGGGGGGGTGCAAGATACCCAAGAATGGGATGAGGGACTTAACCTAGTTCTAACCAAAGGCAGGACACCCATTTCTTTCCAAGTCTTTTATCAAGATTTTGTCCCTCGATAAAACTCCAGAGAATGAGTGCAAACTCACCCGAGACCACGGCTTTTCAGAGTGCTTGGAGAGTGAGGCAAAAGCTGCTCACGCTCTCTGCCCCCTGGACTCAGACCCCATGCCTGCAAGCACAACACTTGCAGCATATGAATATGCGAGCAAACAAAGCTGCGAAAGCATGCGAATGTGGCTTTGGCTTACAGAGGGTCCTTGTGTTCAGTTATGGGAAATGGTTCAACAGGGGCGTCCAAGCTGCCTCGTACCCTGTGAAGGTTTTGTCTAAACTCTCACATGCATCACTCGGCTACAGACAAGGTGACACGTTGCCTTTTTGGGACACGCCTAACGGTTACCGTACGAGTGTGTTGGAAGCAGTACTGCATGTTTCACAGTGGTCCAAATCGTGGTCTTACTGGGCAGGATGCTGCTGTTGCACTCATGGTTTAAACATTTCGGTAAACTGCAACAGGACTAAGAGAACGTCCCACTATATAAATGGATAACGTTGTTGCTTTAAATAATCATAATGATGATGTACGACTGTGATGACTGGACTGTTACACAGAAATAAATGGACTGAGGGAGCTGTAAGCGTAAAATTTACTGGGGTGTCACATCATCTTTGAGACTGGCATGTAATAATTAACACTGAAGCTTATGCAAATTCAGAGCCACTTATAAGATTAAAATCAATTATCCAAGCCTGTTGCAAATATGAGAAACAGCTCGTAAATTACCCTCGTCTGACCTCTGGCGAGTCTGAGGATGTGGTGGCAAATCCTCCCCGGTGGTCCATGGGAGGGGGGCAGAGCTTATTTTATGAGATTTCCACAGAAATTGTGGTCCAATCAATAAAGGCATGTGCCTCTTCACCCACATACTTTATAAGTGTAAGATCTAAGTAAATACAGCCCCCCCCCCCACAAGGAATATGTTTGGGAAAATAGTTATGCTTAACTTCAAACAGATGATTCAACTTAAATTTCTCTTTTGTTGTTACTTACGTAACATCGGTTTTTCATGAAAATTAGGAACAATCAGAACCTCATGAAAAAGTACAAAAAATGGGTTTAAAAGACACACAGCTAGCAGGCTGATTACACCCATGGGTGTACATTTACACGGTGATGAGGACACGCTGACAAATCAACGTCTCTCTCTCGTTCTCTCTCTCTGTGAAATTATTTCCTCACTCTCAGTATCACCGCGAAAATTGCACACATGTTCATATGTCCAGAACAGAAGGGTGAGGAGAGCCAGTCATTAAACCAGGCAGGCTTAGAACAGGGCTTTCCAATCATGTCTCTCAAACACAAGCTGATTCACTCTCTTCCCCAGACATCTCACTGCTGATTATTACACTGAGAAGAATGAGGGAGCAGGACTGAGAAAAGATATGTGATGTCTAACTACAGCCCTGGCAGGAGGCCACATCCCAGCTCAAAGGCCGTCTGCGGGATTTCACGAAGCCATTTGCCAGCTCTGGTTTCTCGCCTTCCCTTTCTCGTAAGATGTGCCTCGTACGTAAGCACCGCTCTCCATAATGGGGTTGAGTTGGCACGCGGTGCCTTAGCTGGCCATAACCGATGCCCTTTCTGGGAACCAGTCAAACTTTTTGCACTCTCTTCATGCCTGCCTTCTGCTTGTTCATCCAAACTGGCATTTTTTTTTTGATTAGCTTCCATCAAAAGAAGAAACTCCTAGGTGAATCTCTCTGCTAGGGTAACTAATACCCTGGCTGCATTTGGAATATTGGACGCCAGGGTCGTCCTTGGCCCTTCCTTCCAGCACATGTAGTTAACTCAGATCCGCAGCAAGCACTCACGCCTGCCATGGGAGTGCGTTAATTAGAGTAACGTGGACAGATGTGGTCACGTGGACTGGGCCGAGGATCGATGAAGGGTGTGACTGGCCAGGAACAGCAGCCTCCGAAACAAACCGGACTCCAGTGCCTCCCAGCCCTGACTTTTTTTTTTTTTGAAAGGGGGTGCAGTTTGCATGTTAGCAGAAAGTCAGGCATACATGGCAGTATGAGAGGTCTCTGCTGGTCTCCCCACAAACTGTTAAAACTAGAACACCCCGTCTCAGTGCCACATTTTGGGAGTTCTCATATAACCACATGTGCTCCTGTTTAGCAGCATGGTGGCTCAGTGGGTAGACCATCAGCTGGGATGTGGAATTCTCCTGGTTTGAGTCCCAGCACAGCCAGGTGTGTCCTTGATACTCAAACATTAGCCTGCTGGGTGTGGGTGCCAAATGCTCCCCCAGGGATGGGTTAAATTAAAGTAATTTCCCTCTGGGACTGATAAAGTACTATAAAATATGAATGAATATTTTATATTCATTATAATATTAATATTTTCATCCATCACTTTTATCCATCACATCCATTATCATCCAACCACGTATCCTTTGCAGGGTTGTGGGAGGCCTGGAGGCGATCCCAGGCAGCCAGGGTGCAAGGCAGAGGCCCACCCTAGACAGGGTAACAACCCATCACAGGGCACACACGCACACACACACACACACGCATGCAGACACACATGCACGCACGCACGCACGCACACACACACACACACACACACACAATTTAAACTCCCTAATTCACCTAACCTGCATGCCGTTGGGCTGTGACAGGAAAACAATGTTTGGCCATGCTTGGACATGTGGAACTCCACAGGCACAGTACACAGAGAGGGATCTGAACCTACTACCCATTTAACCATTACCAATACATAACTATTACCTTTATTAATATTTTATTTGAACAGTTAAAATCTCTAGCTGAGGTTGTACTTTCCCACTCAAGCCAAAACAAACATTTTTTCTAGAAAAAAATCCAAAACACTGCTAACATTACCCCATAAAATAGTAACACAACTTGATTGCTTTTGAATGATAATTTCATAGGAATTACAGAGTTAAATGCCAGCCCAATGTTAATAGCACTATTTACTAATAATTCTGGACATGCAAGTCGCAGATTCTGAATAAAAAAAATTAAAAAACAAACCTTCCGGCAAACGATGATCTCTGAACATCGTGTTGCCTCGCTACCTTTTAACGAAAGATAAATTCTGTAGCCTGTTCTCTATGATGTGGCAGAGCTTGACGAGTTACCTGCATTGCAGGACAAAGAACACATCCTAGCAATTAAAATTATATTAGATATGTACTCTGACACAGACACACTGTAACTGCAGTTGTATGGTCAATAGGACTCGACCCCAAGCTCTATATTTAGAAACAAGCTCTATTATGGAACACTTGATCTACTTGGTTTCTTCGTGGCCTGTCCTTTCCGAGGGCAGTAAACGTGCTTCTGAAAGAGTCCGTCCGACACGGGGGGGTCACAGGAGCCAACAGGGGCACGCTGCGGAGCGCAGGCATGCCGGAGATCCCCGCCGTTAACGTTCTCGCATCTAATGATTCGGACATTATGATGTAAGCCAAACACAGTGCGAAATGTGTCTGCGCTTTGAGAACAACTGGTCCACTGATACAGGTTTAAAATGTGTAATGTACATATTTGCTTAGTGATAGAAGCAGCGAAAATCCTCTGATACCTACAAACCACGTTAAGGCAGTGAGCGGTACACGTATACAGTAATTAAATGTAGTCGCCCCCTTGTGGTACACAGTACTTGACACTGTGCAGAAAGACTGTAATACCCTCCTTACTGGCAGGGAAATTAACACCTTAGAAAGAAAATAATAATAGCAATAATGGTAAATAATATCAAGAAAGTTAATATTCGTGCACGTTATATATATTTAATTTCATTATCAGGTATAGTTTTTATGTTTTAATTACATTAAAAATTTCCAAAATTAAAAAGTAATGCAGTTAAGTTGGCAATCTGGCAGCTTTACAGATATAACTACTGTTTGTACTTAATTCATGCACTGTAATGTACATGTTGAGTTGCGTTGAGTTTTTTTCCTCTATAAACAGTTTTCCATCGTTTTCAAATAAAAGGGTGAAAGTCCGGTGGGCGTTGTGACACTGTCACGGTGTGGGTGTGGGGGGGGTGGGCTCGTATTGGCCGCGAGGGGGGCGAGTCTTAACCTCATCTCAACGTGCGTGGTTCTTCTCTCGCAACTGTTCAGCAGCGCTGCGTCACGCGCTGAAGCAACCTGCCGCCGCCTCGCGCTCTGCCCGCATATGCCCCGAACTGCGCCCGAGCGCGTGCACTAAAGAACCTTTCCCGCACACCCTGGAAACACCGCTGCAACTCAGGGGGGGTGAAGAATCGCGCCTGGATAACATGACTAGTTTATAGGAATCATTTACGCGCACGGAATTAATACATGTTATGCACGTATTTTGTAATATATGAAAAACACAATTTTCGCATGCATCATCTTATATTTCTTCAAACGAGCAGCAAACGCAAGATGGGTGCCTTGATGATAAGTTTGTTTCTGGGAGCGGTGAGTATCAGCATGGACAAACGTGAAATTAACTGTTTGACTTTGCCTGTCTTGGCTGCCCGGCGATGCGCATCCCGCTGGAGTTATTATAGTCCCAGGATTTCAGCGGTCCATATTTTCGGTTTAGTGCATTTACTTTATTTCCACGATCTGCCAACGATCTAGTACGAGATGTGTCGATAAAAAACCGCTAGTACTTTGCATCATAGACTTTTTCACTGTGATTAATTACATGCAAACCATTACCCGTGTGGAAAAGGTTATTGTTCCTCATTTGCGCAGACCCGTAAAGAGCAGGTGCCAAGAACGGCGAGCCGAGTAGATTACGGGACAGGACTGGGTAAAAAGTATCAATATATGTATATTTTACCCTCTAATATCAACAATAGTAAAATATACATATATTGACACAACTTTGTCCGTATACTTACATTTTATGCGTAAGTAATTTTGTAAACCTACTGAGAATCATTGTACGTTTGTAGCAGTCAGAATATAAAAGGTAAGAACATACCTGCTGAGAATGGGAATTAAAAAATAATAATAATAAATAATAAAATTATAATTTGGGTATGGTCGGAAACTGTTGTCGTTTTATAGATTTTTGTGGAACGTCTGATGTTTAATCTCAGCTCAAGTGAAATTTTAATTAGGCAAATTATTACTAATTATTGCTAAGATGTGATCGCACATCATTGATGGTTCCTGTTGTATTTTATTGTCTACTTTTATCTGTTACGCCCCTCAGCTATGTTACTGTAAGTATCCACATCTGAGATGCAGTAAACCATAATTTAATTATTTCCGCAAATTAAACAACACGCGCAGCGTGCTGAGGCTGGGAGTGACCTCTCAAACAGTCAGGCGAACAGCGAAAGCAGCGCGTCCTACCCAGCACCAGGGAGGGTGCACACGAACGCGGCGATGCTAATGACGATCAGATTCACAGCTCTTAAAGTGCTGAGGTAGCTCGGGGTTTGGAATCGGCGACGCCGGTTTTTGAAGTCTTATTACTTACTATCGCAATCGTGAGGAGACCACAAGGGGGACGTGTTACTCGCGTCAACTCCGTAAGTAAAACTAGTGACAGAGCTGACCTCCGAGTAAGGACATGACTTTTACCATGACAACCGCGTCTTCTCAACTAGTTCACCGTTGAACTAACTGATTAAATTTGCCAAGACTTGCAAACATAAATATGTTTATTTACTGGTGATGCAATGTTAAAGAGATGACTACGTCAAAACTTTACATGTGTTAACACAGTTTATATAGCCAAGGCTATTCTATGCCTAAACACATTTGGAGAAGTCAAAGGTGTAAATATCCAAGTTTATACGAAAGCTATATGAAAGAACAACTCAGATGTAATCAGTTGGTTTTTAAGGTTGCAATTTTGCCCAAATCTGTTCAAAGCCTAACAGCCAACATCAATGGCATGGCAGTATGCCTAAAAATAAAGTGTAAAGGCCATCGTACTGGACTTCTCTGTCGTAACAAGATGAGACGTGTGGTTAAAGAGGGATTGTTTTCAAGTCGTGGCCCGTCAACAATGCTGACAGGACAAGGGCAGGAAGTCAGATGTAGCTATGCATCCTAAAACAACAGCAATTTACTAAGGGAACAAATCATCTGTTTAGAGAACATCGCCGACAGAAAGTGTGTGCTGAGGGTTAGGGTTTTAAACATCCTGCACACGTTTAACCACAAACTCTGTGACGTGAAGATAATGTAAACCTCTCACATTTGGTAGACTTATCATTGACCTTAACCTCACTGAAGTTATATTTAACTTTATTGTAACTGTAGCCTGTTACAGGTTACAGTATGTGCAGTTACCAAACGCATGTGTTTGTGTTTTGGGAAACGTGACATGTAAACGGCTTCAGTGGGTGATATAATCACACAGGACACTGCAGGCATGTCCCAGCAGAGCCACGTCGCTGGTCTGTGAAGCCGGATGATGACGTACATTAAAACCTTGTTAAAAGTCAAGGAGTGTCCGTCACACACAGCAATGCATTTCATACTGTGGTTACACTGTTACATACTTGTATTACTTAGAAAAACAAATGGTTTTGATCTAGAGGGAGAGGGAAGTGTAGACACAGAAAAAGGTAATAAAACTGACAGTTTTCATTTGTAAAGTATAATCACTGGAAGGAGTTACATTGTTACATTGGACAAATGCTCGACCTTGTAAAGAAACCATTAAAAAATTTAGCAAATAACCTTGACTGAAATAAGTACCGTTTAGTACCAATGTACTTTTAGCATAATGCTTTGCAGCAGAAACAGAAAGCTTTTGACTGGTATCAAGACTTGCAATCTTTAACACCTGCTCAAAAAATACATTAAGAACATAAAAACATAGATTCAGTTAATATTATAGTTGCATAGAACACAATAAGCCTAATTTAGCTAGGCTAGATGCTCTGGTGAAGATGGAGGTCATGTGACCATAAGGCTAGATGCTCTGGTGAAGATGGAGGTCATGTGACCATAAGTCTAGATATGGGGCAGAAATTCAATGCCAAATAGCCATGGTTGAGTGAGTGGCATTCCTTAAGATGAGAAAGGCAAGACACATGACAAGACTCGGTCTGACAGGACTGGGTATGCTGTGACAAAGTCCAGAGTTCAGGGAGCACACCAGGCAGAGATTAAAAACAAGTTCAGACATTTTGTTAGCAAAGAAGCTTTTGAATGGGAATCGTTATTGGCTCATTGTTACAGGGCCTGAATGAACGTAAGTCAAAGCAGTCGTCTCCACCTCACTGTGACGGCCCACTGCAGTACACACTCCTGATGGAAAGCAGAAAAGCCTGAGAGCGAGGCAGGCCATGGGCCGGCAATCCAAACACAAACACAACATGCCAGCGAGATGAGTGAGAGAGCACTTGTTAGCACACGTCTGCTGACCCCTGGGGGGTGGATCTCAGTTTTTGATGAGGAGCATGTGAGGTCAAGCAAAGTGTGGGGGAGAGAATCCGTGACCCCCACCCCATGCGGCTGCCGTGCATCTCTCCAACTCGTGCCCTAACTTCACACAGTGGTCTGTGTGATCCAGCGTTACTTCAGTAATGGGGGCGACGCTGCCAGAATGGAAATCTGCACAGCCACAACCTACTCACTTACCGGTCAACATGGTTAGCTTGCTGAGCTAAAGACCAGAATCCCTTGCATGAGGGACTAATGTCCTCTTTTCCTGACAACCAGTTGTTTCTACCACCTTAGTGGTACTTTTTATTATTACACACAGCACCATTACCTTCTGAGCCGGAATCTTTATAATTCTTGAACTCAAACATTTAAATAATAATAAATATTTACAGACTTGTGTTTATTTAAGGCAACAGTATCCAGTTCCTACTCAAAAATGAACTGATAATCACGTGGTCACACAAACAGTTCCTAAACGCCAACATGCTGTCTCACCCCATGTATGCTGATCCGTGACCTCACGTGTCATGTGTCCTCCATGACAGATGGGGGCATTGGCTACCAAGGAGCACTGTGAATCTGAGCAGTACACACAGAGCGGGGAATGCTGTCTGGAGTGCCCACCTGGTGAAGGCATGCTGAAGCGCTGTGGAGCCACACAGACGATCTGTACACCTTGTCTGGACAGTGAGTACCTGCCAATCAATCCAACCAGCCAATCAAAGCCATCCCCAGGAAACTGTCCTTGCCTTTTTCATGAACACAGGTTCATCAAAAGGTTTTGGGTCACCTGGGCCCTGAACACCTGCCTGTCAGCAACATTACACAGCTGCTGATATCCGATAAGCACACATTACAGAAAACAGAAGGAGCTAGGCTGTAAAGCCCATGTGTGTAGGTTTGTTCTGACCTGTTAATCACTGTCTGGTTTCACTGACAAGTTATCTTTGAGAACTGGATTAAACTGACCGTCAACTGGCAGTGTCTAATAATCCTACCTAGAGTGGGTTTTGAAGATGCTTTTATTACTACTTACAGAGTTCTTATAGTTACAGTACTTGGACATTTATTGCCATCTGTTTAATTTCACATTATTCCCACCAGCTATGTTAATCCTGTTTGTGACCAGGTTTTAAATGATGGAGGACTATATTAACAGGCCAGAGTTTCCTCACCAGTCTCTGTGACAGTCAGTCTGGCTTTTGTTTCTTAGCAGGCAGACAGGCAGCCCTCTCTAAGCGATGTTTTCTTGAAGCACTGGACTTTGTAATGTGGTGTGTTTAGAGAAAGTAATAAGCTTGGTGTGGAGCAGGGATAGAGGGGTACATGCAGGGATAGAGGGGTACATGCACACTGTTTTTGAGACATCATAACTGTCATGGGTGGCGGGACAGCAGGTGGTCCAACCAAGCCAGATCACTCGGGAAGAAAATCAAGGATACACAGAAAAAAGATCAGATTGTTAAAGCTGTCTAAAATAATGGCTGTAGGTTACATAAAGCACAGCTGTCTGCACTTTTACCCTTTTCTTCCTCCTCACCCCAACCACTGAAATCTCCTGCCCGCCCCCCGGGTGTGCACTGAATATGACAGCCTCATACAGTTATACTGCAGTAATGCAACTGAAACAACACAAAGATGGTTACAAACACAGGCAAACAGCCAAATATTATTGACTGATATTCACAAGAGGTCAGAACTGCTTTTGGAAAAAGCAACATGATAATTCTGTTATAAAAACCCCAAAATTCACAATATTATATAGGTCTGCAATGACGTGCGATCTTCAGGTACAATAACAAAACAACTTAAGCATGAAACATACTAAATTCATAAATAAGTGTGTTATAATTATCATTAAAGTCTGGTTTAGTTTTGTCCGTGTTCTGTAAACGCCACCTAAATGAGTAAAAGGGGGAAAAAAAATTAATCTCGTTATCAACATGCCAAATTTACCTTTAACGAACTTTGGGCTTTGCTGCTCATGTCATTGTGATGTATAAAATTCTACTGTACAACAAACAAACCAGTTACCCTGTACAGTTTGCACAAGTTATTTCTGTTAATAACACACAACGATGACACTGATGGCGATGATTACAATGTCGGTAAAAGTCCATAAGGCTCCATACGTAGAATATCTGCACCGCGGATAACAAAGCATAGCTGTCCAGGAAAAGTAGATTTTTCGCCCGGCCCGATGTACACATGGTGTACGGTGGTCAGAGTGCAACTCGTTTGACACAAACAGCATAATTTTAAGATGTCTTGGCAACTAGGCTTGCATTTTGTTTTGGTAAAGATGCTTTAAATGAGTAACATCTTGTGCAAACTGTCAGATGGAATTCTGTCCTGCTTTAGTGCATGGGGTTGCCACGCCGAGCCAACACACTGCTACGTGTTTGGCTGCATGCCTAGTCATCAAGAGAGCCGTACACGAGCCCAACATGGCAACTCCATGCCATGAATAATTTGTCATTTAGCAGATGCTTTTATCCAAAGCGACTTAGGGTCTCTGCTCTAAACACACTGTTTAGCAAAGTGTGGCACACTGTAAAAACTCAAGGACGACATTTGATTGGGCTGCTGCTGTCTGATCCCTTTTTGGACTTTAATGAACTTCCTACTTCGATTTCATACCTGTGATTACAGCTGGCTCCCTGTTATGGACCAGTGTTAATGAAAATACTTCCGTTGTTGTTCACGGAGTATGCGTGAATCAACATGCAGGAACCCACGCGGCACCAGAGGAACACATGCACGTTTGTGTGTCATTATAAACTGCACGCTGAGTTTTGTGTGTGCCACACTTTTTGTTAAACAGTGTGTTTAGAGCAGAGACCCTAACCCTAAACCCTAATCCAGAAACCTCAGTGAGGAATAAGATGAACCGAGCAGTGTGGAGGAATAAGGTAAAGAGGGATTCCAGAGTAGAGCTCACCTCTTGCAGTGCAGTCATAAAGCTGACAAAGACCCTACAAAAGCAGTAATTGAAGTTCAGAGGTAATGCTCTCAGTGTCATGATTGCTTGTTAATGTGAACCATATGAGGTTTGTAAATATATCTTAGACTTTACTGCTGCTCACAGAAGAAACCTTGGGGTCCTCTTAACTGCTAGATGTTTTCAGGTTGCACGTTCCATGTTCCCAAAGCCTTTTACCAACTGGAATGCAATGGTTAATTACACCAATTAAATGCTACAAGTGCAGAGTGTTTCTAAGGTGTGAGATAAAAGGCAACACAACATGTGGGCTTGTTCTTGGTGGGCTTGTTCTTTTTTACCTAATGCTTAATCAGGACTTGTTGCTTGCAGGTTGGAGTCTTTGATCTTTGCCTTGCTTGATTTTTACCAGGAACAGATATACTTTTCTCTCCAAAAAGGCATGAGTAAAGGTATTCAACCTTCCAAGCTACTGGTTGCAAGTCAACCAACAGACTGATAGTTACCTAGCAACAACAAAACAAGAAAGCAATTCGAGATCTACTGACAATTTCCCATCTTTCATTGCTACCGACGAGCTGAATGAAACTAAGCTCTAACTTAAGACAACTTCATGCCAATGATACTGTAGCGACCACCGTGTGTCGCGGCAGGTCGGCTGCAGGGACAGTGACGTTACCCCGAGGGTCGAAGACAAGTGACCGATTGGCTTCCAGAGTTGAGTCTTTGGCTCAGTGGGCTAATCCCTTGTCTTTGCGGCAAGAGACCCGAGTTCGAGCTCCGATCGCACCCTTGGTCCGTTACAATACTTTGCTTACAGACGCTAGTGTTTAGCTGTCTCTGTCAGGGGCTGTGGCTTATAACAGAGAGAGACACCAGCCAGTGGGCCTACATGCACATGTCAAACATATTAGTGCAGTTGTAAAGTTCAGACCCCTGTGGGCAAGAGGAATGCACAGGGATTCCAGGAAAGGAACATAATGTAGCCATTTTCTGGATTTCAATGAGAATATATCCATTTCCTTCTCTTTTCATAACTGTGTGTTTGAAGTTTTATGGAATGGACTGTCCATTTGATTTGATGTTCAATGTCCCCATTCATGGACTGACCCTATAGGCTGGTTGCGTTTCATTTATTTCAGCAAAGAAGCTTTGTTACGCTGCATGCTGGACTCATTTGTTAATTAGTAAAGCCCAGCCAAGCCATACTGTAGGCATCTCTAGTAAAACCCAGCCAAGCCATACTGTAGGCATCTCTAGTAAAGCCCAGCCAAGCCATACTGTAGGCATCTCTAGTAAAGCCCAGCCAAGCCATACTGTAGGCATCTCTAGTCACATACTGCAGACCTTTCAAAAAGGCAAGTCTTGTTTTTGGTGGATCAGAGAGCTGACTTATCTTACCACCTTCTGTCTACTCACACTATTGCGATTTAAAGTCTCAGCGCACACACAACCATACTGTGACACATCTTTCATCACCCTACCTTCTCAACCTCCCACATCTGCTCTCAGGGTTGCAAGTGTCTCCTGCTCTTAAAATATTCATGGTCAGTCTTGTGCAGCATCTGCAATGCTGGGAAAAGCAGACGTGCTGCTCCAGTCTCTGTAGAGCTGTGTCCAGCCAGCTGCAAGCTGGGTGAAGAGGACTTCTGGACCTCTGGTGGCTGCTAATTGTGGAAGCAAGCTAACTCCATGCAGACCAGAACAGTAAAAGTAATGTGACTGGAGCTATATGGAGTCACAGCTAGATCAGACTTGTGTTTATAGGCAGTAAACTTGTTTGTCTTAGCAGATCTTTGCAGGTCCAGTGAGCAGGAGTGTTCATGCCTTAAAATGTTTTCACACACCTACAAAATACCCTGGACTCCAGAGTGGCACACAGTTATGCTATAACGCGGTTAAAGATAAGATGAACTGAACTGAGTGATGGAACTACAAGCCTATGGACTGAGATGCACCAGTAACACAAATTCTTTGTTTAGATTGTAGGAACCAAGACTACCTTCTTTTGGCTTTTCATAGATCTGGAAACCTTGTATATGGACAACCATTTTACATTTAAAAAGCTTTTAACACCTATAAATCTCTTTTGTTAAATGAGACAAGAGCATCCTTCTACACTGAGCCCTGTTCATCTACCAATCCTTACTTGGGGGGGGGGGCAGGGGTCAGGCTATCAGTTCCAAAATGTGTGTGCTGAGCTAAGCAAGGACGTTTAGAGAAAGCAGGTGTAACTGCATCATTGCACTTTAACAATCCCAAGTGTTCAGCTGAACCCTGCTCCGTGTCAAGCCTTAAAGTCAAACGGAGCAGAACCAAATTGGCCTAGAATTAGAGAGAGAGAGGAACAAAAAAATCACAGCTCCCCTCCGAAAGCACTCCTATATAACGGGCAGATCATAAAGGAACAACCACAGCCCAGGGCGTATGTGACAAACGTACTGACATGCGTTATTGATGGGGTGAGTGTGATAATGGGCTTCGGACACAAACGCCAAGAGGCGTATCTTTTTGGGGCTGGACTTGAGAGTGCAGGAGGTGGGGGCGGTTGAGTGACACATTTTGCAATGTCATTCAGCCACTTTGCAGGGTTCCCACATCAGTTTTTCGTACCTTCTCCCCTCAAAAATAAGTGCGTGTTTGTCGTGCTAGCCTGTGGGCACCCCTCCTGAAGAAACAGCTGAGCCAGTGATGTCGTCTGGGCATGTTGACGAGGTGCTCGCAGGCAGAATGTACATGCAAGTTGCCTTGGGGACGTCGCTCTAGCGGGAAAGATCGTGTGATGTAGTCCAAGGCCCACGGCAGAGTCAGAAAGATGCCCTTTGGTATCGTTCATCACTGCTGGGCATCTCATCATGGTCAATGAGCCACTGATCTCTGTCACGCTCATGGATTCTGTGTGGAAACTCACTCAGCGCACACACAACGTTTTCCACATTCCAAAAAGTGGAAAACAGACTGAGGCACTTAGTCATCACCTGCTTGTAAAGTTTTCTGCCTGTGTACCTGCCGCCGCCCCCCCACCCCACAGTTGTAAGATCTGCTTTAGCTTCGGTGCGTTTCCCTCTGAGGACATGTACGCAACGCGTTTCTGTACATTGCTGCGGGGCTGTTTACCGCAAAGGGACTCTTCTCACAGCGTGACCACACCCCCCCACACTCTGCACCCCCCCCAGCACACAGCTTTCCCACACCACACCACGCCCTTCAGAAGCAAACACCTGTGCCAGGTACATGGCCTGTCCCACCGGGAACATACAGAAGGAACTCATGTTAGTCAAGTCATTTGCGTCTGTGATCGGAACTGCTATTAAAAGCATATTGAGGTGTCCTCTGGAGAATGTCACACCTTACCCCAGCAAGGCCTCTTCACAGCCTCCTTTACTGTTATCACCAGATCAATTCATGAGCACATAAGCAGACTGGGTGGAGCGATACCCTCAGATCACGTTCCTTTCCTGTCCTAGTATGCTCGCCTCCCACCCCTCTCGCTCGCTCGCTCTCTCTCTCTCTCTCTCTCTCTCTCTCTCTCTCTCGCACTCTCTCTCTCTCTCACACACACACGATCTCTCTCTCTCTCTCTCTCTCTCTCACACTCTCTCTCACACACACACAAACTCTCTCTCTCTCTCTCTCTCCCTCTGTCTCTGTCTCTCCCTCACACTTTCTCTCTCTCTCTCTCTCTCTCTCTCTCCCTCTGTCTCTCCCTCACACATGCTCTCTCTCTCTCTCTCTCTCTCTCTCCCTCTGTCTCTGTCTCTCCCTCA
>JABJVR010000522.1:0-20987 GCA_025773905.1 Chitala chitala | reverse complement strand
CCCCCCCCCACCCCCCCCCCCCCCCCCCCCCCCCCCCCCCCCCCCCCCCCCCCCCCCCCCCCCCCCCCCCCCCACACACGATGGCAAGCTCAGACTTGCACTTGGATTTCACTCCATGCCTGAGATGTAAAATTATCACCTTCCCTCCCTCTCCCACACACTGACAAGCTTCCTGTTGATTGTATTTGTCAGGGCATGGCTATTGTCAGAGCTGTGAATATATCAATCTGTCCTGAAAAATAAAAAATTAAAATTAAAATGCTGTGTAATGAGTTTAGAGTGTGAACATGGGACATATTTTGTAAAGGATATTTTTGTCTTGTGCTTCTATATTTACCACTGTCAGTTACTGTCAATACCATTTTTTTTACTGTCAATACCATTTCATGTCAGAAGAAATATTTTATTTTTAAGGAGTATGGCTATACTGACTACTTTCATGAATGGTTTCATTGAATAATAACAATTGTTACTGCTTCCAAAAATGTAAAAACAACAGCAACAACTACAAATAATAGTAGTACTACTATAATAATAATAATTATAATAACAATAATAATAATTGTTATTATTATTGTTATTATTATTATTATTATTATAGATTTGACACAGGTTTGCCATGATATTCGTATAGAGGTGGAACACTGCATACACCATGAAAGTTAAAGGCTTTCAAAGAAAATATCAGAAAATAAAACTGGTACAGAAATTCTTTGATGATCTGCCAGCAAAACGCAGTTAGTTTCCTTCCGTTGACCCTGCAACATTCTGGCCTTGTCTTGATAGACTCCTATTGTAAACTCTCCATTGTAAATAAAAAACCACAGCTTTTACTTCTACACGGTAGATATTTCGAATTCAGTGGGGTCTTTGTTATTCATATCCGCTCGTTTATTGTGTACACACGCATGTGCTCACACAAACATGCACACGCAGCACCCAGCAGGGGTTTCACATCACTTAGCCGTTTATGAATATATTACTATACAGAAAAAACCCAACTTACATAATAAGCCAGAAACCATTTCCATAATTTTATCTGTAGAACAAACCATGTTGACTCATTTGCCTAATTAGACAATGTTTACACACCATGTGTCTGCAAAACATGCCATGTTAATTCATCTTCCTAAGCAGACAAAGTTTTCTCTTTTTTCAGAGCTGCTAACCTACTTATAATTCATCACAATGCATACAGAAGTGGTATTTGATCAAGAGAAAGGCAACTCTGAACATGCTATATAAATATTGTAAGCTTTTCTGTCATTTTAATAGTTCACTTACAGTAAAAATGTTAGCAATTAAAGCTGCTTTAAATTTAAAGCTCTGACGTATATATTTATACAATCTACCTATGGCTAACATATTGAACTATGTGAAACATAATACATTTAGCTGAAGCATTAAGTTAAATTTAATTCGATTTACTTTTATATAGCGCCTTTCATAACAGCATTGCCTCAAGGCACTTAACAATTACAAGTAGGGAAAGCAGCACACAGGTAAAGTTAAAGCCACATGATAAAGGGTTCACATTCTACTGACTGACATTGATATGAATAAGACTAATTGCTGAGAAAATAAATTACATTCTAGGCTAATGATATAGGAAAAGCTGATTAGCAGGGACCAAATAGATGAAAGCATCTTGGTATATTTGTTACGAGACAAGTAGCAAACAATGCAATGCAAAGTCTACTGAGTGCAAAGCAGGTCTGATTGTTACTGTTCTGCTTTCACAAACTGATGGACAGAAATCTCCTAATGTAGATTACGACCAAGACCTGAATATAATGTGATTTTTCTTTTCAGAGTTATTTCCATTAACACTTTGTATGTCTTGACCACGTGAACATAAGTTTAAATGCGCAGCGGCCATGATGGGTGCATGAATGACGGCCACACTTATTTAATGTAAACTTCTTTCTTGCAATGTCAGCTCAATGAGAATGTATCCACTTATCATGCATTTACACAGGAAGAAACTCGTATAAAAAATTGCATACCTAGGCATTTTCTAAAACTTCATTTCAGTATGTTTCTAAAAATAACATTCAGGAATCTTAAGTATGTCACGTTACAGTAACACTTTTCACATGCAGAGTATTTATTACTGTTACAGATTAAAACAAAAAATATATATATATAAATATATATATTCTCACAATATTCATAGCATAAAGCTTTTACACTAACCTTAAGAAAATTTTAAATTCTTCAACCACTTAGCATATTACTTTCTCTCAGTGTCTAAAAAATAAATAAGATGGAACTTGTGAACGTGTTCCTAGCTGATGCGCTATGAAACAGCCTGAGGTAGGCTGTGCTGGGCTGCCAGCCACCCCAGCATCCTTCAGACAGGCTGAGGAGTGTCACTTTGACATCGGCCTCTGCAATGTCAAGAGCCAATTGCGGGCAGAGCCTTCCAGAGCTCTTCCCCGAAGGGAGCCTGGGAATGTTTGACAGGTCGGAACGACACTGAGTCATCGGCGCCATTTGGCACCGGGCACAGGACGAGCACGCAGGCCGCCTGTCAGACGCCTATGGCTCCACAGAGCAGCCAGGGGGCCTACAGTGCAGCAGATGGGCCATTAAGGTAGTATTAATATAGATGCCATGCGTTTGCTGTTCTGACTGGGACGCGCTCTTTAGAACTCCTAGCAGCTGCTGCCGTTTAATTCGACAGCTTCTGGCTCACTTCTGCCAACTGGCTGTGCATGACTCTTTGTACTTGAGCTCGTAGATGTTCAATTTTCATCCTTCACCCTTTTTTTTCCTTGAACCTACCCTGAATTTTTCCATATGGATCAATACAGGATATTTTATCATATTTTACACATTGGTGATTAACATGAACAAAGCTGTTGTTTGTCATATTCAATATATATATATATATGTGTGTGTGTGTGTGTGTGTGTGTGTGTGTGCAGTAGTTCCACTTCATCATTTGTTAAGAATTCACGTTGCTTTCAGCAAAATGCTTTCAAAGTCATACATTTCAGTAAAAACAGCGGCGTAATTGAGTAATAAGGGGCTCTAGGCATCGATGTAATCTACCTTTCCTGAGCACAAGAGACAATATGTAAGACGAGGTGTATGTATTTTGGTGGTAACTTAAGATCCTATCTGTCTACGTTTACTAGGTGGCTTGTGTTGGGAATGGCTTAAGTGTAACAGAAGAAGAGCATGTGGCAGTGAGACGGAGGTCCTCAGGAATTCTGCCTTGGCCACCGCAGATTGTCAGAAACACTCAGGAAGCGAAGGGTAGATTTAAACAATAACACGCACTGCAGGCTCCACTAAGCTCCCCTGAAGCGCGACGCACTAAGCCCACTCAGAGAGCACTTATCTACAACAGGGAAGTCCACCCTCGCTTCCGTACACACGCATTTATAACCTTGAATGGCACATGATCTGCTTCTCGTCTCACTTCCCCTCGTGGGGACACAGAACGTTTTGTGTCAGGGCTCAGAAATCACCCCGTGTTTTTTTTTTTTCCTTTCTTTTTTTCACTCATTGCAGGAAAGAGCTTCCTGGGGGAGGCTTGGAAAAGGCATCGATGTGTGATCGTGTTGACAGCAGACTCCCTCGAGTGCTGCCTTTCAAGCAAATTGAGACTCTAGGAACAATAAATAAATAACTGCAGGCCTGGCTTCCTCTGGGACTGCTGGTGTTTTGTCCAGCACCGTACTGGGTCTTCCAGTTGTGACAAAATATAAGGTGGCCTCAACCTATGGGCCTGGGAAGTGTTATTAAAGACGGGGCATCTGTGTTTCCAATGGCAGAGGGCACACTTTTTTAAATGTGGAGAAGATGTCCTCCTAGTAATGGCTGCTGCACCTGTCTTTCTACCTAGCAGTCATCTCAGTTACAATGTCTACCTTTTCTGGAGATCTTGGATTTTTCACAGAACAGTCAACATATAAGACTCTGGATTTAAAAATGTATACCAGTAATCAGTATTAAGTGCTTCATTAAATGTGTTCAAATTTAATCTTGTGTTGCCTATAAAGCCACAGTGTTTCCAGAACTTTGCAGCTGAATAAAAAAAGCTGAACTTTTTTTTTTCAATAAATCAAAGCACTGAAATAAATGGACTCTTTAAGAAGTACATATAGTTATCTTCTAATCACTTTCGTGTTGGAAAAGAAAGGTCATGAATGTTTGTCCAAAGCAGCAATTAACAGTCTTTACTAATCACCAATTAATCATGGAAACTAAGGGTGTTTGCTAATGGCATACACAGTTAATTGCCCCTTAGGTCTAAAAACTGGAGGTGAGAGGGAAAAGACATTAAGAAGCACTTCAAAGGAGACCTGCATTTGGTGCATTGTTGGGCAGTTGGTGTGGTGCTGTGTTTTGTGCATTTTATGCCAGTGTTCTGAAAATATACATCGACCAGAAACACGGTAACGATTCATAATCTAAGCATGTCATGAGTACTCAGAATTCCTGACTAATGAGCACTTTGGCAACCTGCTGGAATGAAATCAGCTACTGACAGCCTACTCTGGAGTACAAGTTAGCAACAGCGCTTAAACAAAAGAGTGATGATCTCTACTTAATCACAGAGAAGCCTGTCAGCAGGGGTGGGATTTAGGTTTGAGGGTGCACACGTATATGAGTGAGTGTGTGTGTGTGGGGGGGGGGGGGGTGCTGGAAGAATGGCAAACTTTTCAACCAAACGGCTGTCATCACCAGAGAGCTGGCCGTCATACGCTCAACGTTGCGGCAGACTCCAGGGAAAGTTAATTTTCTGACAAAACGCGAGAATTAATGTGACATTCAAACAAGTGCGCTCGTCGGCTTGGAACCGACGGCTGTGCGTCAAACGTGCAGACACGGACGTGTGTGTGTGTGTCACGCACGTACACGGCCTAAATTACGGAACACGAGACACAAAACTAGTGCAGACTGATAGAAGATAGAATTAACTTCACACTGCAGGTTGCTTTATCTGTAATCATTAAATAGGACTGAGAAGCATGGATGGTGAAACAATAGAAAGAATGCCAGCAATGCTGTCTATGTACAGGTTCAGTCAATGGTTTAAAAAGCAGCTGACTCCAATGACATTCTTTCCCATACTGGATGTAATACAAATGAAATGCTTCAACCCTGACATCCATGGGCATTTTTCTGACTCTCTATACATGCTTGGATAAACAGTGGCCTGTCATAGAAAAAACATAAAGCTACTTGTAAAATGCAACGATGGTGTATAACTCTGTCAAACAGAAGGATGAGAAAGCAAAAGTGACACTTTCAGCTGCACACTCATCATATACATTTAATTTTCAATATTTTTATTTCTGGTTTTATGCATTATTATTGTTGTTAAGATACACAGATTTTGAATTATTATTTATTTATTTATTCATTGTAGTTCATATAAATAAACATTATGCAACGCAACACAGAAAACCACTTTGGTCTCAAGCAATCAAAAGCTTTTTTATAAGATTCAAAAATAATTTTCAACAATTTTAAAATCTCATTACTGACAATTCCTTAAGGCTGTAAAGTTTAAGGAACACCAGGGGGTTGGATCTGTATCTGAAAACATCGGGATCTTAGAGACCAAAGATGTTTTGAATGTCATGATACACATAACCGATCTTTCACATTGTTGGTGACATGCTTATAAAATAAATATTCAAACAAATAATAATAATAAATAAAAACTGCAGTGTTTTGTGCCGGTATTTTTCGTCTGAAATCACAAAAGGAGCATACTACCATATAACTACAAAACTCAGAATATTTTGTAGAATTTGAAGTAACAGTCCAAACTAGTTATGATTATATCCATTTCCATAATTTTTCAATGTTTACAGCTATATGGCAGAATATATTTTACGAATCACGTATAAATATTTCAATTCACAATTTTCCACCTGCTTTTTGAATTATTGTCTTTGGAAAAGCAGAAGAGGTAAGTGCTCAGTTAGAACAACTGCAGAACTCAGCGGGCTCTTTTCTCTCTAGTTTGTCTCCCTCTGTCTGTTATTTGCAGCATTGCAGTGCACTTCCCGATTGTTTCAGATGTGTGATGGAAACACCATGAGGAGAAATCTATTGTTTACTTTTTGGCACGATAACAAGCAGCTTTACAGGAAAACTCTTGCATTTGGGTTTTTTTTTTTGCAAACATCTATTGATTGATATAATTCTACAGCGGTGATAAGACACAAAAGGTCAGCGCGATGTGTAGGAGAAAGTTAGCTTGTTGAGATGAATCCGTGCAAATCCTGTAAGTCAGGAAATAACTTCATAAGTGGGAGAAGTTGTGTAACTCCTCGCTGACCTTTGGCTTTGTAAGTGGGTGTGCAGAACTCCAAATCATATCTCCGCCGCCACTCAGCGCTATCATTTGCCATGCTAGGTCAAAACTGCAAGGGGCTAACATTCCCGTTTTAGAAAGCACAACATCTGAGTACCTGAGGGCTTTAAATCACTTCTTGCCGACATTGTTTGACCCTAGCAGGTTTTAACATGGAACACTGCACAAAGGACATTTAATGGATTTTCTTTCACTGACGATCAGGGGAATTGTCAAATGTTGACCAGTGTGGAGTTTCTGAGACAGGAACACGCTGGCATGTAGCTTTGTGTTTTGCTTGTGTTTCACACATGTTTCCTCCCCCTACTTCTAATGACTGCTTCCTAAACTAAACTTGTTAATGATGTTGTTTGTATATATGTGTACACACAATCACACAATATACTTGTGTTACTTTAGGGTTATATAAGTTTATTTAGAATCTTTTTCAATCTTTTTTTTTTTTTTCAAAAAATATTCCTTAAATTTATTTACATCGAGTTACATGTGTGATCTGTAAGAGGTTGTGTTGAATTAATGTTTTTTTTTTTTTGTGAAGTAATGATTATTTTTATATTAACAATATTACGCTTGTTACTGTTACAATTTTTCAGCTGTGTTGAAGAGAATTAGTACTTAAGCAGACGTAACTACTTTTAAGTATCTTCTGTGTACCTGAAGAGCAGGAAAAATCACATCCATCCATCCATCCATCCATCCATTATCTTAACCACTTATTCCTGGTGAGGGTCGCGGGGAAGCCTGGAGCCCATCCCAGAGCACATAGGGCGCAGGGCAGGGGACACCCAGGGCGGGGCACCAACCCACCACAGAGCAGGAAAAATCACATTACATTTTATTTCATATAGGTGTATTTTTACTGGTCCTGATTCTCTCATAATTTATTACTGTAAAATAAAATGTGTTTGCTACTAGTAACTCTCATTTTTGGTCATAATGTGTTTCTTGCAATATATAACATGGTGCCTTTGGGTTTAATTAAAAAATTATGTTATATGTATACTTTATGCCCTTTCATGTTGTATGTCATGTTCTCTAACTAAAACATGGCACTTATGAATATTGGTAGGTGGTCACATATGTGGTACAAGGCTGAGGGAGAGATGTATGAAAACAAATTCACAATGTTTGAACTGTGTTGTGTTTGTATTGCTTTAAGTTAAAAACTATGTTGAAATACATACCCCTATTTTGTAAAGTTCTGTATAATTCCTGTATAATACGGAATCTCCTGGTTATACCTTTTCAAGGATTTTATATTTAGTTTCTTTAAATGAGAGAGTTGGTTTGGTCTGGGATATTATGGATAAAAAATGTTCGTGAAAGTTATATTAACAAAAACATTGTAGAATGTATATACAAAACAGAATGATGCTAACTAACACAAACATAATACTTCTTTAAACCAACTACAGTGAATATTTGTTACACTGATAGAAGTCTGTGCGTGTGTGTGTGTGTGTGTGTGTGTGTGTGAAAATCAAGACAAAGGAGAAATTGGTTAGTCAGACTGACACATTACAGCATCATTCATCTCAAACTGAACCTTATTAGCATAATCACAGTCAATTATGAAATCAACCCTGAAGCAATACAGAAATTCAATTGGTGCCACCAAACCAAAACATAAACAAGCCTACATGCAGCATCTTGTGAAACAGGGTCATAACACTCAACTGTATGACTTCCTGGTTCTCTCTGACACATTGCATATCTCTGAAAGTTGGATGACTAACTTTCACTTACAGCTGAACAATAACATGTATATTAGATGGTTTGATGTTTGCAAAATGAAATGTAATTTGAATGTGCTGGATGCATGTTAATTGGGGATGGAGTTAGGGTGGAACCAGAATTTTTTTTTTCTAATAAAATCTTGCAAGATTCTTTATTTATTCAACCTTAACACTGCCAGGTCTGGGTTTAAAGGGAAAAAAAAGTTTATAAAAATGTTTATTTATTTATTAATTTTAATAATATATATTTTTTTCTGAGATAGGGCTAGATGTCTTTTCTTTCCCTGAATCTGTGCTGGCTGTTTAATTAACACCAGTTATTTATTTATTTATTTTTAAATTTAAAAAAATTAATTTTTTAATAATTTTGTGTGTGTGTGTGTGTGTGTGTGTGTGTGTGTGTGTGTGTGTGTGTGTGTGTGTGTGTGTGTGTGTGTGTGTAAAATGTAAATAAGACACTGGGGACTTACAAACACTTTCCCTAAAGCAAAAGAAAAAAGATGTATAAAGCATATCATACAGCCTTAATCCCAACAGACTAACAAATAAAGGAACATTTTGGCCTGAATTGTGCTCTTTCTTCCATCATGCAAGACTAAAACCAGAGCAAACACAGCTGGGCTTCTTGTCCTTGAGAAGTGCAGTGCTTTCAGAATATTTTCATTTTCCACACTTTATTTTCTACAGTTATTTGAAAATAGATTTAACTTTTTAGGATTTTTTTAAACAAAATCAGAAATTTTATTTATGCAAGTATTAACAGCCCTCGCTTAAATTTGTTTGGGAATTCACAGTTCATGGCAGAGTAAAGCAAGGCCTACTAGGCAGAGGGCCTGGTCGATCTGAACATCCCCTTGAAAATTAATTGATTAAATAAATCAATTAAGTAATTAATAGTAATTAATCTACTGTATTTTCAGCTAACTACAAAGGATTATTTATTTTGTACTTCCAATTATTAACACAAAGGACTAGAAAATAAATGTCTGATGAAAAAATGAAACTGGAAAATGACAACAAGACTGCTACAGAAATTACACAGAAACACAAAAGCTGGTGTAATTGAAGGTTGTGAGGAACACTGTTTTACATGTAAATTCCGCCTTCCACAACTGTTGCTGTGTTTACACCACACAGCATCCTAAATCTTTTTGAAGATCCATGTCTTCACAAAGCTGTTTGTCACATATTTGTATGTTTCAATTTTTCTTGAGTCGGAGTAGCTCACCTCCGCCCAAAGGGAGTGAGCCTGATGATGGTGGAACCAAACACAGAGAGGGACTTGACGAAGCTGTTCTCCAGAAGACACACAGCACTGGGCTACCCAAAAGAGTCACCTTTTACCATGACAATGAATAAAAAGACACAGCAGGACAATGCCAGGGTGGCGTCAAAGCATCTATTTAAATTTCCTTGAAGAGCCCAACCCAAAACCCAGCCTTTTAAAATCCCATGGAAAATACATTAAAAATCTGAACATCACAGGTCACAAACACTCCCCATCCAATCTGGCAGACATTTAGAGGATTAGCGTAGAAGGATTGAAGTAACTGCCAAAATTCAAGTGCATAGAGTTGGCAGACACACACTGAAGAAGACTAGCAACCATTATTGCTTCTATAGGTGGTCTTCAAACATAATAAAAAAGGGTGCAAAGGTTTATATAAATGGATGCTCAGTTTATATGGCACATGAAGTGTCAGTTGTTTTGCTAGTACTGTGTTGATCCATGTCGTTGAAGTTGGAGCTATGTTTCAAGACAAAGCTCTGGGCTTCCCAGCTGGTATGCATTTCCGTCTTTGCACCTATTCCTGCACTGTGGGTGATAACCAGAAGAAAAAGACCCTGGATACAAGTGGCAGAAATTAAGTTTCTCTTCACAGGACCGCTGGGTTCTTCTGAGAGGAGCTTTGCAATTCAGGGTGGACTGAATAGAGTAGACCCACTGTTCTTCCAGACCAAGAGGATGCAGCTGGGGGGTTTGGCCAGGTCAGAAGCGTGCATCCTGGTCTGCTTCCTCTAAAACTGCTACAGAGGAGATGAGTTGTTATTATGGGACATCGAGTGTTATTTGGTGTGAAAAAATCAATTTAAACCTCCATGAAAATTGTCTACAATACAACAAGGTGTGCAAAAAGTGCTAAGTACCTTTCAAAACCACATGTACTTACCAAGAAATGCAAACATGACCATTAGTCAATGAGATGTTTAACCGGAAAGAATGGAGATAAATAGAAAAATAAACAAATATAAATAAATAAAGAAATACTTTCCTTCTGCTTGGCAGACATTATGTATGCTTTATTTCAAGGATGAAGTCAAAGAAGCTCCAAAATGCAAAAAACTAATTACCAACACAAATTTGCAAATAGGAAAATCAAACGGCAAATTTGAAAATAGAAAAACAAATCAGGAAACATATCAGCAATTAAAAAATACAAATGCAAATTAAAAAATTAAACAAGAAATACAAAAATGTAAATGCAGATTAGGAAATGCAAATTTATCACAAAAACCACAGCTGCAAATCCAAGCCGAACATGCTTAAACCAGAAAAGGTATGCACTTTTTGGACAATAAGTACCTATCATAAAGAGCTTTCTGTAATTGCAATCTGTTGTTAGCTTGCACAGTGAAAAGAATTCGATGGAAAATCTGCTGTTCGTTTGTTTTCAATTTGACATTTTCTTTTACATGTTGGGTCGTCCATATGTAGGGATATTGTTGGTAGAGTGGTGGTTAACAGCATATCGTGAAGCGGAATTTAGCTTGAGCCGTTCTCTTAGAAAACCCTGTTGTAAATATGTGGTTTGGATCTACACACCATGTGAACGTTACAATGTATCTATAAATTCAAGAGCTCTCAAAACTATCGTTACATTCAAGTAGAAAATCATTTGATACATCAGTTTCCTACAGGGGATTTCAATAAGCACTAAGAAAAACATTTCATGGATTTCGAAAAAGAAAATTATAAATTACCATCATGCTGATAACTAGCAAAGCAAATTTACAAGGTGAGTCAACCACAAATATGAAAAGTTGAATGGGAAGTATTAATATTGTTAATATATTCAATACATAATTTCATAAATGGTTCTAGAACTATAAAAAGACCTATTATATATCAATTTGACTTTATATTTGGAAGTTAAGAACAGTTTAAACATTTCGCATAAATTCTAATGTGAATAGGAAAATACTTAAGAAAATTTGAATCCTTAAAGATATGTAAAAAATAATATTTTCTGATGGGCTGTCCTTCACTTTACAGACCACTGGTCAGCCCACGTAGAGGGGTCATTAAAATTTATGATAAATTTCTCCGAAGCACAAAGGAGACATGTTAGTCTAAGATTAAAGGTTATTGTCTTCTAGATCATTAGTAAAGCAATTACTATTATGACACACTGATAACATGTTGGAGACTGTTAGGGTAAGCCATAACAGGAAAGAATAACAAAATTAGCAAAAGTTACAGAATGTTTTATTTGCCAGAATTTCTATTCAGTCACATTTTTAGACTGCCAACAGACAAGGTCTATGGAGATTTGCAGTATAACTTTCTATTGAGCAGTTGTAATGTATTCCATTAATAGTGAGTGCAGTACAAAACAAAGGAAAGCAAAAAAGAAAAGAAATTTTTGACTTCTAAAGGGTCAGGTGACTGTGCGAGATACAGTAAAGGCATCAGTATTTGTTTTTAAAATATAGAAAGTATAATCAAGATACTCACTGATTCACTCCCTCACTGATTATTCCAAGAAACACTAAGGATTACTGGACGATGTTTGCCGTGAAGGATGGGACACTAAACTGTAAAGCAAGTACCACCCTGCTGGATCAATATTATGAACTGTGATGTGTAAACGACTGTGAAAATCCATGCCTCACTGTAGCACCACTTCCAGGCTCACGACACTATCCATATTATGGGTTTTGTGACTGCTGCTATCACCTGTGGGCTGAATAAGGTCACTCTTTAAGATATCCTCAACCACTTTACTGTTTGTGTAATGTGGAGAACAAGAGATGTGTAGTACTGTAGGGCAAAAACTAGCATTTATCTTAAGAAATACTAAAAAGTCCAGAAGGTGAACTGAAATAAGAGTTTAATGAGCATCAACATGTAAACATGTCTGAGCTGCATGTAGCAAATATACCAAACTGTTGCACCAACAAAGCACACATGTACTAGAGCACGATGTCAGTACGGTGTCCCTCATAGCCCAAACCTAACAGTACTATTTACTCCAGTGATCTACAATTGGAAAGAAAACTCCAACATAGCTTAATAATTTCCACTGTTTCAGTACTAAACAATCTTTTTAACATACAGTAACTGAAGCCTTGTTGTAATGATTCAGTTGGATAAACCTTAGCATATTTAAAGATATGCACTTATAAAGTGTCCTTTCAATAATTCTCTCAGACAATTCATTAAATGTAGTATCACAGGGAGCCAAAATCTGTCTCAGAACACAGGGAGTGAGATAAGATAAACATGAAGTATGCACACACACACACAGACACACACACACACACGCACACACACTATTCACTTGAACCTCTTTGACTTATATGTTTGAGATGATAGTGACCGGTTGACAACTCATGCTGAGAACATGAGAAATTCCTCCCACAAAGCTCAGAGGCTGGAATGGGGCCTACAAGCTACACTACCATCCAGTAGGTCACAGCTGAAACTAGATGCAGTTAACAACAGCCAATAGTCAGACACATTACATACTTTGGTGTTCAGCCTTTCTTGGTGGTATTATTACTAAAAACAAATAAATAAATAAATTAGTATTATTATTATTTTTGTTAATAATAATAATAATAATAATAATCATCATCATCATCATCATCATCATCTCATCTTCTGCCGCTTATCCAGGGCCGGGTCATGGGGGCAGCAGTCTTAGAAGAGACGCCCAGACTTCCCTCTCCCCAGACTCCTCCTCCAGCTCTTACAGGGGGACGCCGAGGCGCTCCCAGGCCAGTTGGGAGACGTAGTCCCTCCAACATGTCCTGGGTCTTCTCTGGGGTCTTCTCCTGGTGGGACATGTCCGGAACACCTCCCCAGGGAGGCATCCCAGAGGCATCTGAAACAGATGCCCAAGCCACCTCAACTGGTTCCTCTCATTGTAGAGGAGCAATGGCTCTACTCCGAGCTCCTCCCTGGTGACAGGGCTCCTATGTCTAAGGGTGTGCCCAGCCACTCTATGAAGGAAACAAATTTTGGCCGCTTGTATCCGAGACCTCGTTCTTTCGTTCATGACCCAAAGCTTATGACCATAGGTGAGAGTAGGAATGTAGATTGGTCGGTAAATCGAGAGCTTTGTCTTTCAGCTCAGCTCCTTTTTCACAACAACAGGCCTGTACATCGACCGCATTGCTCATGCCGCTGCACTGATCTGTCTGTCAATGTCACGCTCCATCCTTCCCTCACTCATGAACAAGACCCCAAGATACTTAAATTCCTCCACTTGAGGCAGGATCTGTCCTCCAACCCGCAGAGGGCAAGCCACCCTTTTCCGGTCGAGAATCATGGCCTCGGACTTGGAGGTGCTGATTCTCATCTTGGCTGTTTCACACTCGACTGCAAACCACTCCAGTACACACTGAAGGTCTTAGCCTGATGAAGCCAATGGGACAACATCATCCGCAAAAAGCAGAGATGAAATCCTTTGGTCCCCAAACCAGACTCCATCCAGTCCTAGGCTACACCTAGAAATTCTATCCATGAAAATGATGAACAGAACCGGTGAAAAAATTATTATTATTATTATTATTATTATTATTATTATAGCCACCAGCGGTGTACAGCTTTACAGCTTCTCAGCGCCTTTAAAATGGACATAGATGCATTTTTAACATAAATATACATACCTTTTAATACATACCTTCTAAGATAAGAATATACTTGTATGTACATTATCACTTGGGAGCATATGTACTTTCTGGTACAACAGTATAGATACCTTTTAAGATAAGAGCACACTGACCTTTTTAGATAAGAGTATACGCAGTGGTGTAAAAGTGGTGCAAATTCAACAAGCCATTGTGTTTGGTTGGCATTCAGAGCTGAGGTCTTCAGAGGAATATCTGCACTGTGGTTATGAGTCACTGTTTACATCAGAGCCCACGTGGAGGTCACCCATTACAAAGGAGGACTCCATCATTCCTTACACTCTCAAGGGAGGAGCCCAGAGCCTCAGCCTACATGCACACACTCCTTGTCTTTAGCTTCTCCTTATTTCTCTCCTATTATAATGGTTCAAACACATTATATAAAGCAATCTCTTTATTTATGTATTTATTTATTGTAAAGTATTACACCTTTGATTTATAATCAATAATGAGACAGTGGGAGAGAGAAACAGAGAGGGAGAGAGACAGAGAGAGAGAGAGAGAGAGAGAGAGAGAGAGAGAGAGTGGAATGCTTTACTCAAGGACAAATAAACCATATTTTAAATGATGGAACCAAACTAATTTAGTATGACCAAGGACTGGTCAGGTGAGCCTACAGTAGTATCGCAATGGTGTATCGCCATTTTGATTCATTGAAATTTGTTATGTTCATGCCCTGGTAGTGAATCTTAACACTTGGACGGGACAAGATTTCTGCAATTAATTCTTACAGTCAGTGGGTAGACAAGCAGATTTATTCTCCCTCTCCTTGGGGAATTTGTGGGAGAAAGTGTGAGAGGGAGAGAATGTGTTCAGGAGAAAAGAATGAAAAAAAAAGAACTCAACGCCAAAATAAAATAGAAAAAATGCAAGGCGGTACCTCCCTCATTTGTTCTGTCGACATTGTTTTTGCAGCCTAAACCTGTTTTATTAATTACGTTTGACATTTCCCTAATTAGTTTCATTTATACCAAATCAATCTCTCTTGCCACGTGGCATCATTTATCATTTTTGAAGATTTGCATACAGAGTGCTGACTTTCTCCTACTTAATTATTTGTTGAAAACAGCAGCCTGCCCTGTCTGTCTGTGTTATCTGTGAGAGAGATGCTGGCAGTTGGACAGTCCTGGAATTACTGTAACCACAGTGTGGGCCAACTTGGAGGTGAAAGACAGCAAGAGGACCAGCACCTTTGGCTTGTTCGCAGACAATGCGTTTAAATTAAATTAAATCAAATTACATTAAAGAGTCAAGTGATATTGTACAGCTTGGACATGGTATCAAATTGACCAAGGGAGCAATTTTGTGATGCACTGCAATAAACCATATTCACAAGCACTAGTACTAAATTGTGCTGGTTAGCATACTATTAGTGTTTCTGACATGTAAGTGACCTTAAATGACTGAATACAAAATCTGCCTAGTAAAAACAATAATAACAGAAGGTTACTAGTAATTAATCTGGCAGCTGTAATGACGAGACAGCGATGCTGGAACTGGTGGAGCAACTTGCAGTGTGGGGGTTTTTATTAGCAATCGGATCACAGTCCAGAGTGCAAACCCAAAAGCCATCAACAGAAATCAATGTGATGGTTCGGCAATCCAGCAAAGGTGATCTGCAACAAGGACGACTCAGGAAGAACATAAGAGGGGGGCAAGAATGACAGCAGAAATGGGTGGAACCTGTAGGGATGCAAACAAGAGACACAAGGTACACACAGGGCTCGGTATTTATGGTAAATAACTGTCAGGGACACACTGAGGGTAAATAGCAGAGGGTTTCATGGGAACAGGTGGAGGTGATGACAGGTCCATGAGTTGGAGAGGAGACGTGACTGGACAAGGTGTGGCAGTTGCGAAAGCATGAAAAGGAGATGCAATGTTACCTGGCTGCAGCTCCACACAGGCAGTCATATAACACTGACCACAGGGGACATGTAAATATGATCTTCCAAGCTGCAGCAAAACATGCTCTATTTGTACAACTGGGATGCTAAAGAATTCCCCTTGTTTGAGTGATTTTCCACCCAAAGAGAACAAATGATGCAGGATACAAACATTTAAAATGACCATTTTAGAAGCCCGTCATGTTGTGACATTGATAACTGAAGACAACAAGGTATAGAAAAAGAAAATGCGCTAAGTACTGCTGGAAGTTCTACTGTTCACCAGCACTACACCGTATCCTACTGTTCACCAGCTCTATACCGTATCCTACTGACACGTTTAAAACATTGATATACTTGCTGTGCATCCTGAGCATTTAATTCTGTCCTAATCAAGTCATAATCATTCATGTTCATTTCACAGCAAACATTTATGAAGTACAGTTCACTATGTGCACTGCATGTACAATGGGTTTTAAAAAGGAGCATTTCTTAGTATTTCTTACTTAGGCATTAACTCATAACCCATAAGCAAAACCTAGGTATCTTCTTGTTATACCTGAGCAAGTCAAAATTGTTCTACTGAAATATATTCTAGTAGAACAATATATTAACAATATATTACTTATATATGAGCAATATATTAGTTATGTTAAACAAATTTATTTATAGATTAGGCTTGCTATTACTGTTCTAATACACTATAGTATACCATACTATACTAAGGTGAAACATATTTAAAATTCATGCAATATAAAGCAGGCATTGGTAAAATGTGGATTAGCAGCTCCAGTCTTGAGAGGTAAGACTCATCAATCATTGCTAATGAGCTAAAGGGATAGTGCATTGCCTTTATAAATCACCACATCTTAGTGTTTATTTAAATGCATCGCTGCCTCATTATAACGTAGCAGTGCAGCTTTAGGTCTGAGTTGATTACGAGTGCCATAGCTCAAAATGGCTTTTAATTCAGGGAAATGTGCTGTGACCTTATACTGTAACCCTCTGTGAATGAGCTGTGACCTTGTACTGTAACCATGTGTGAGACAACACTGGTGCCTGAGCATTAATAATGATGCTACCTTGCATGTGTAGTTGAGATGCCTTTCATAATATGTACATTAAGTTACTAGTCAAAGCAAGTATATTACAATACATCACCGTACAGTTTTGTTTCAATACCCTTTTGCCTGTTTAATTTACATCCTTGTTAGAAAGTGTTACAAAACACGTTAAAATACATTTATAATATGTTTGAAAAGCAATTATTTATAGTTATACACACACACACCCCTCTTATCTGCTGATCCAGTATCTGCTTATCCACTTAACTGCATACAACAGTGAAAAATATATATATAATAATAATAATGTTATAAAAATTACAAAAATACAACTTGTAAACCATGTCCCAATCAAATGCGTACTGTATAGCAAGCATAACCATGAAGAGGGCACGGTGAGCGAAACCAGTACTGATTCCACTCCTTTATTTTTGTAACGACAGAAACTGATGGGGACTGCAGAGTGCTTATGGGAAATTGTAGCAAGGAGTAGACAATAATGAGGATGAATTTTAAGTGATACAGTGCTATTTGCAAGTGAGTATTTATAACCCAACAAACACACATTTTCCAGGAAGTCACTTTAATACTCTTTTTATTTCCTGAACTGGAGACTCTGTCAACGTCTTGGCTCGTCAGCCCACTGGTTGCTGTTCTTGAAGAGCAAGTCCTGCAACAGTTCAAAAAGATGCACAGACATCAAAACATAAAGCTAATACGTTAAGGACTGTAACAAAAAATTATATAAGTCATTCACTGTTATCCGTGGTTCCAGCCAACAGTGGTAAACCTTGGAACGTAATCCTTGTTGATTTGGGCATACAACTGTGTGTGTGTCTATATATATGTATATGTATATTTACACACACACACACACACACACACACACACACAAATCATACCTGACCCTGCATTTGTTTTATATATATTAATTTATTTATAGTTTAAAATACACATGGCGCATAACATACACACCACAATGCAAAACTACATGTAACAAAATGTAGCAAAAAGCTAAGATATAAGTGAGAAATCAAAGGGAAGAGTGCAGGTCTAGCAATAATTGTGATTTCATAGTTATCATTTGTTGTCTGCTGTCCTGATACCTGCATTCAGCCAAAACACACTGAACACAGATTCTTCCTGTTTATCAGCCAATGATGACATACTATCCATGCAGTAAAACACCACAGATCTTAAGTACCAGCCATACATCCTGGTCCTGATGTATACCAAAACAAGACCTCCCCTTTCTCATTTACACTAATCTTCTTATACAAGGTCATATCCACTGTGTCCCGGTAAATCACCATATTAGTACTGAGCAAAAGTTTGACATGGTCTGTGTATTTTCCAGACATGTTCTTGCTGTGACCTTTATGGATTCCTGATATCCAAACCTGGAGTTTTGTTTGCTTTTGGGTTGTTGGCCCTCTGCTTTTCTGCATGTGTCCATTGCAGCCACGTATGGACAGTAATGCAGTAATGCATGGACCATCTTTAGAAGCTTCTTCATCAAAGTATGAAAAGTATTTAAAAACAAAACTGACAAGTTCTGTTGCAAAGGTTTTTAAAAAACTCAGAAAACATATTTTGTTGATAAGTATGTGATTCACTGGGCTCAGATTTTGAGACACAAAAGTGTGACATAAAAAGATCAAAAATAGCATAAAGCAGAGCACAGGATTTTATTCAGACCCTTTTCGATTAACAAACTAATTTTACCGTCATCAACATCAGCATCATCACCACACCTTAACGCCTGACGTCTGATAACTTCCGTCACACAATACGCAAGAACTATTATTCCTTGAGAAAAATATTTATTGCCTTTGATTTTCTTTAGTTCTAAGCATACAAAAAGTGTTTAAATTGCATTCTACAGTTTTAACATGAAAGCAACAATTGTGGCCTATAACTTTCAACACAAAATAAAAAGTCAAGCCACTGTACAGCAAATAACTGAATATAATTAAAAATACCTGAAATTTTGATTACGATGCTTTACTATCTCCTGTTGGTGGCATGGTGGTGTGGTGGTTAGCCCCGTTGCCTTGCACCGCTGGTTCTGGGGTCTGGTCCTGCCTGCCTTGGGTTTGTGTGTGTGGAGTCTGGTTTCCTCATACAGTCCAAAGACATGCAGGTTCGGTTAATTGGTGTTTCTGAATTGCTCTGTGTTTTTGGGTGTGTCTAATGAGAGATGGAGCGATGCATCAGTTGGTAGTCCTTCAGTTGTATTGGTGATGGTGTCTCTGCTGTCCAGTGGACCCTGCATCAGCGTGGGACTGATGCTAGGAAGTAGTAGTTATCGTCTGCTGCCATCTCTAAAGCTTCTAACGATCCTTTAATAAGTCACAAAGAACCTTCTTGTCCTGAAGGGTAAGAAACAATTCCTCACTGTTCCTTATATGGGAACCATTTTTATGATGTGCGACCTCTCATGTCATGGTCTTTGAACAGGTGCACAGGTGCACAGGTGTACAGATGCACAGGTGTACAGGTGCACAGGTGTATACTTTCCTAGCCCATTTTGGCATCACCATTCAACATGTAAAAGCACCAGCTCAAACCTCTTATGATTTGACAAACATTCTTCACATAACCATGTGTACATCACATCACATCATAGGTATTATGGGATGAATTGCTGTGGACTAAATCCATTATGTAATTTAGACAGGTGCAAAAGCTATGCAAACTGTAAACAGTACTACTACTACTACTAAATAATAATAATAATAATCAATAGCACAGAATTTCACATGTGGACTTTATCCAGTTCAATGTTTTATTGCCTGCCTTTCTAAAACAGTGCTCTAAACAGAACGGAGGATATTTTCACGTTTCCACACAGATGTGCGAGGATGCCGAGCTCACCACACTCCTTTCACCTGTTCAGAGGATATTTTCACGTTTCCATACAGATGTGCGAGGATGCCGAGCTCACCACACTCCTTTCACCTGTTCAACATCTTTTACTAGTGGCTATCAGGGTTTGCTTCATTTTGACATGGCTTCTCTCTTACTTTTACTATGCTGAATTTAATTTCTAGTATTGATTAATTTATCATATTAATCAATAAGAATTAAATTGGTTAATTAATAATAACATGAATTTAAATTTCTTTTAATTATGTCAGTATTATGTGGTGACATGCACTCCATTTTAATGTAAAGACCTAAAGTTTGTACAACAGATAAACAGAAAATCGAACTCAATGACAATGATAAAGATCTTCATGCTATAAATATTTCTACCATTTTTGTTGTCTTTAAAAATGAACTTGTATCACCGAGTGTCTTTCACAGTAGATTTTATTGGAAGAATTTAACAATGAAAGAATAAGCATTTTGGAAATGTTATAGTTTAACAGAACATAACCCTGCAAAATCAAATCATCTGTTGCAGACGTGCGCAGACAGACGTGTGCGCAGACAGACGTGTGTGCAGACAGACGTGTGCGCAGACAGACATTTGCGCAGAGAGACATGCAAAGACTGCTGCCATCATTGAGGATTTAGATCGTCTAATGTTGCACAACCAAATTTGCAGAATATGTACACTCAATGTGATACTGGTCAAACCTCAAAAAGAAGAGAATTATAAGTTGTTATTTAAAAATGATTTATTGAAAAAGTGGCAGTCCAATTCACCTGGAGATCATGGTAAAAAAAAAAGAAAGAGAAAATTGTTCACCCACTAGAGATCATCAAAATTAAGGATGTGGCTCATCAAAATTAATTTATAGCTAAAGACAGCTATAAATTTTTTATGTTCAGCTAAACCACATAAGTGTCTGTAAATTGAAAATTGCTTTTTATATCCAATATCTAGCACTCACATTAAAACCACAGAGCCAAAACCTTTCAATGACGATGAAGAGGAATCAATTTGGGTTTGAGGGCTGATGCTTAAAAGAACCCATTTGAGATGAGAAAAAAGTCTCTCTCTCTCTCTCTCTCTCTCTCTCTCTCTCTCTCTCTCTCTCTCTGTCGGTGGGGCGGTGGGGGTGGGGCGGGGGGGGGGGGGGGGGGGGGGGCG